>WJFB01002259.1:0-20768 GCA_009870185.1 Pygmarrhopalites habei
AAACGAAAAATTTTAAACGAAGAGTGCAGTGCATAATGGGCCGTATCATATTATGTACAAAAATAATGATGGTAGATTCTCGTACATTTTTTCAGCAGAAATAAGAAGTCTCGAGTGCAATCGTTTATTTATGCGTGTGTAAAACAAGTACACAAAAAAATAAATGATGATGATTTATTAACTAATTATTGAGATTAGGAGGTAGAGTTTCCATCAAAGAAGACATATCAAAAAATAGATATAATAATAATATCTGTAATACTTGGCAGTGTTGCAAGTGCAACACTTTTTCATATTATATAAAATATCCAAGACAAGGAGACAATCAAATCAAATATTAAATATAATATGTGATTCTTGAATAACAACAGACAAGCAAGGAGTGAAGACATTAAATTGTAAACAAAAAAAATAGTTTAATAATATAGTATGGGAACGGTAAAACTATCTATAACCATACATATTGAACTAAACTTGACAAAGAATCATTACGAATAGTAGTATTGAATAGGACTTGAAAATTCAAATCCATCAAGGAATAAATTATTACTGTCAAATCAAAAAGACATAATTAATGAAGAACGGACAGCGCTGTTCTCATGTCACAACAAGAGAAAAAAAGTAAAGGAAGAATGTAAAAATAATATCGTCCAAAGATTTCAATTCTAAAAAAAGAAAGAGATGGTGGCGTCAACCAGGACATGATATTATAAACATACCAACAATGTGCCACATCAAGTATATGCTGCTTATCAGTTTTAGGTCCTAACGTAATTATAACCGCCGCACACTGTCCTGGAATGACAATTTTGACTTCTAACATAAATTGGTCGTAAATCAATCACTTACCAAAACTACTTAATTTTTAAGTGATGAAACAAGGTGATGCTGGTTGCACAACACGAGTATTCACCTCCAATTCAACAGCTACAAGGTAACATGCACACTCATAATAGCTATTAGTCTAACTTTCCGAATTCAGTCTATTCATTTGCTCCATGAGTTGAACAGCTAATGGTTTAGTATTCGTCTGAAAGAGAGATTTGAAGTGTTCAAATGTGGTTTCGGCTGCCTTGCGAATCTTTTCTGTTTTAACTTCTAGTTGCTCCTTTAAAATCAAATAGAAATGCTTATTACTTTAGTACGGATTTAACAACAAGCTTATAGATCTATGAGCTTGATAGATAAATTGATCTATCAATTCGTCAAACATTATTCCATACCTTTAACTGTTTGCTCATTCGCCAACCTACATAAAATAAAAAATAGAAAGGTCAAAGATTTGTAAAGTGGCAATAGTAAAAGAGTAATTTAGTAAAAGTCCAACTTACCACCAGGATTACCAACATATCGACTCATCTAATATATTTTTAAAAAAAAGAAACACCACCATTACAACAATGTATTAGACACCAGGATATGCCGAAAAAAAGGTACATTACTTTGTCAGCATGTTGGTAGATAATAATGCATGTATGAAGACATATTTACCTTGCGTACAATCTCGACTGTTTCAGGATGTGTTTTTAAAAAGTCTACGTCAATAAAACCCTCGGAGCTATAAATAAAAAGTTCATAGTAGAATTATTAGTCACTGTCACAGTACAGTATGAATGTATTTACAATAAATTAAGTACATTTCCTTACCCCAACTTGACAAGCAGATCTAAAGATGATTCACATTTATATCGCTTTGCAGAAGCTGATTCCATCAGTTTGATTAATACTTCAATTCTTTCATCCTCCCATGACAATTTTCTGAAAAGAGAGGGCAACATTATAAATAATAGGATATTCATTGACACTCTTGAAGATTGCCAAAATAAAAACATGTTATGAAAATTACTTACACAAGTCTTTTATTTAGCTCTTCTTCGGAAAGTTTGTCAAATTCTTCCTTCTCTTCCTGACTAATTGAACTAGCATCATTTTGTTTCAAGGAAGTGTCCTCTTTCGCCTTAACAATTGGTGTTGGAACTTTTTGTTGTATTTTCACAACAGGTTTAGCTTTCACCACTGGTAGTGGTGCTGATGCTGGAGGACTTTGTTTTTGTACTTTAACAACTGGTTTTGCCTTCACCACTGTTGGTGCTGGAGGACTTGATTGCATTTTCACAATTTCTCTTGCCTTGACCACGGGCTTAGTGACTCTCTTTTCCTTTTGTGGTTTCCCATTGGTAAGAGCCTGTACGAGATGTTAGCATAAAATCTTAGTCCAAGCAAATAATAATACAAACAATGAGTAAGCTATAAAATTCAAATTAAATTGTACCTGTTCTAATTTTCCATTTTTGCCATTCGGAATACTATGGCGAGCCTCTGGAGTCTCCACTTCCTTCCTGGACATCTTGAGAAGAGGATAAACAATCATTTCCTTATATCGACTTGGTGCTTCAGCTCTTCGCTGCAAGTGTCTTCGTCCGGGTGTGACGTCCTCTTGAATAACTGGAACTGATTTTGGTGTAGACGTAGATTCAATGTTCTTAGTACTAACTGTAGTATTTTGTGATTTTGTTGTTGGTTTAGGCACATTCATAGGTTTATTTGGTTTCTTCATCTTGATGGTTGCTCCAGGTGGTAGTACATCTTGAACCGCAGGATTCTCCCTTCCGTTGACACATTTTTTTCTACTAACAGTCGGTACTACTACTTCTTCTATTTCCATCTTCTCAGATTCTAGATTTATTTTCTCTACGGATGAATCCTTTTTTTCAATTTCAGTCTTGACAACCTTCTCCTCCACTAATGGCTTAGAATCAACATCACCTTGACTTTTAGGCACATTTTCCTTTGGAGTGTCGTCCTTTGAAGTTTTTTTAGATATCCTGACGGCAACGTTAGTGACCATGTTAGTATTCACCTCCTCTGATCCATTGGTAAGAGGGACCTCACCATTGCCCTTTTCTTGACCAGACTTTCCATTGACAGTGTTTGATAATTTCATTTTCTTTATTGCTGGAGAGTCCTTCTCTTGACTCGCATTATTGACTTCCTCTTGATTGGCAGAAGTCGGAGATTTGTCCTGCATTTTTCCATTCATACGACGCTTTCTGCCAACACTGAGTGCTACTTGTTCTTCTTCTATTTCCATCTTCTCAGGTTCTACAGGATTTTCCTTTCCGGTCACACGTTTCATTCTTCCACCACTAGTAATAACAGGAGGCTTTTCTTCTAATATTTCTTGAGCTGGATTTTGATCGACAACCACAGGATTCTCTTTTCTGTTGACCCGACTCTTTCTAGTATCAACAACTACAGGATTCTCCTTTCCGTTGACCCGACTCTTTCTAGTAGTAGCAGTAGTACTAGGTGTAGGAGGCTTTTCCTCTTTAGCTGGATTTTGATCAACAACTACAGGATTCTCCTTTCCGTTGACCCGACTCTTTCTAGTAGTAGCAGTAGTAGTAGGTGTAGGAGGCTTTTCCTCTGCTTTCTCTTTAGCTGGATTTTGATCAACAACTACATGATTCTTGTTTCTGTTAACACGTTTTTTTCTGCCACCAGTGGGTACTACTACTTCTTCGATTTCCATCTTCTCAGATTCTAGACTTATTTTCTCCACAGGACTCCTCTTTCCGTTGACACGACTCCTTTTACCACCAGTAGTAGTGGGAGGCTTTGTCTCTTCTACTTTTTCATCTGAATTTTGATCTAGACCCACAGGATTTTCCTTTCCGTTGACATGACTCTTTTCAGAAGTAGTAAGTGTGGGAGGCTTTTCCTCTACTAATTCGTTCATTGAAATGTTATCAGAATTTTCTCTTCCATTGACAAGCGTCTCAGGAGTGGGAGGCTTGACCTCCTCCAATTCTTTTTCTTCAGCTGGACTTTGGTCAGCCTCTTCGTTCTCAATGACAGCTTCGTCGTCATCGTCAAGGTAAACAGGCACCAAATTAACGCCGGTTGCAATCTCCTCCATCCCTGCACTGAATGCTGGATCTTTCTTTTTGATTGATGTCACAAACTTTTCAATATTCTCTTCGTTGTATGGATGCATTACGTTAGGTTTGACGTAAGCTCTAATGAAAATGTCATTCAAAGTTAAGTTAAGATATGTTCTCTATTACTTCAAGGATACAGACTATGTTTGAGAGACAATTACTTGAACAAAAAAATGAATTTAAAGGAGTACTTACATTTCATGAGTGCCGTAGAATGCCACACAATGTTCACCATCTGGCCTAACCTCCGTCACCTAATGTATGTTCAATTAGAAAGATTGAAAACATGATTTGTCAGCAACTATTTATTTATGTACGTAAACACGGCTGTACGAAAATTTACCTGAGCTGGCCACGGACGGTAACCACTGATTTTGGCAAAGATTCTATCCCCGACCTCAAAGTTGGGTTCTGTTATCTCCTTGTAATCCATTGTCAACCTTCCTAATCACCGACAAGTCGTACATTAATTAACAAACTGACGAGATGAAAATGTAAAAATAATTCGAACAATAAATGAGAACCGCCGGATTCCATTGAAGCGGAAAGTTTTTCAAAACCTCTCTAATCAAGGGGCAACCGATGGCATAGAGAGAAACAATCTTTCTCTCTATGCCATCGGTTGCCCTTGTCTCTCGTGGTTTTTTTTTGTTTACGTTTTTCTATTTTTTGCAGGTGTTGTTGTTCTTCCTCCCTGGTTGATGACCGGACACTGACAATAAATCATTAATAATGATGGTACAGGTATGCAGGTGAGTTCAGTTGTGTCTCAGAAACCGTACATTATACTGAACAAGATGAAAAATACTCTTTTATTATTTTTCAATGTGAATCACCGTTCCGAAACGTTGTCAAACTATGTCTGTTTAGGGACCCTTGTCCTCTTGTCCCTTTTCCTTCAACGACCATGTGTGGGGTCTGTCTCAAAATTTCGAACTGAAGCCGGATTTGGACAAGAAGTTGTTGAACCAGACTCGTTCTCAGGACTAGGAAGCTTTGTTCGTTGTAGCAAATCAAAGGTAAAACACTTAGATTGCTGCAAAATTTTTATTGTAGGAATTTTATTGAGAATATTTTATTTTTAAATGGTATAGCTGTCAATGGATAAACATGTGTCGTTGTATACTTGGGAAGTGGACGGGTTTCTTGACTACTTGAAGTACCTCCGAGATTTTGGTGTTCGAGAATTTAGTCATCATACTGCTAATATTTCATTTGAATCGGAAAAAATTAATGGAGATTGGTAAATACATCACAAATCAATTAAATTAAAATATAATATCACTAACTATTGTATGTGTAATGTGTATGCCATTAACATCTAGGACTTTTGAAATTCGATCCAATGGACAGGATAATTTTATTAAAGCCACCTATCGTTTCCCCGAAACTTCGGAGAATGAGAATGCAAACTTTGGAATCAAACTAAGGTGACAAATCATTAATTTTTCTTCTTTTACTGTCCTGAAATTTCTACTATGTACTTTCGTATAAGGTATTTAATACTTGTATTGTTCCTTTTAGAATTCTTCAACATTTTGAGAATATTGACCTGCCAGTACAGAAACCGACGAGTACTACAAGGGAAAAAGTTCACTATGGTGCTCCCGTGAAAGGAAAAGAGAAAGTGACCTCATCATCTTACTTATTTCTATACTCTCAGAGTTCTGAAGAACAAGATGCCACTATTATAGAGCATAAAGTGTTGAACACTGTGATTATGCATTTTAATTGGCCGAGTATTGCCACTGAGAAATTTTTGGAATTTCAAAATCCAAATTCTGAACTCACCTTTGCCTTTCTAATTCATGGATTTTTTCCAAAAGATACGAAAACTATGAGAAAGTCTACATGTAGTTTGGAAAACTTGGAGAACAAGTATGTACAAGCTGGAGTGGATACAAGTCCTCGTGGTCATGAAACCCCTCCTACAAATACTATCAAGGCAGCATTTCAGAGTTCCAGTTTCTCAGACTATGTAATTAAACTATCGTCGTTTTGTATCTTACATACTACTTTTTTCCAAAACTTAATCAGAATCTCATTTTACAGATCATCCGTGTGGAAAATCATGAAATTCCAGTGCATGGCGTTATAATTTATTACAGTAGTCCTGTGTTTGCTGCATCCGTAGAAAATGCAACTAGAAGAATGAATCCAAGTAATGACTCATCTTCCAATGTGGCTTCCCATAAACCAGTCATCTTGATTGATGATGAAATTGGTTATAATGCTACAGTAGAAATACTTCGATTCATTTACACAAGACGTGTTGAACGCCTAGCTGAATTCGCTGATCGAATCATCATTGGGGCTGAGCGTTACCATCTTCCACAATTGAAAGGAATTTGTGAAAAGTACTTAATTTCCAATGTCAATTTGAGGAACGTCATTGACAACTATGTTCTAGGCATTTCTGTCAATTCCACCCGTCTGATTCGAAAATGTTTTGGAGTCATTCAAATGTACGTAAAACTTTCAGATAAATTCCTATACTGTATGTTGGTTGGTAGTGCGTAAATTGTGTATTTATGCGTTAAGTATTTACATGTTCCGAAATTATACTTTTTTAACTGATTTTCAGGAATCGGGCTCAACTTGTACAAATGAGTACTGACTTTCAAAGATTGTCATCAAAATTTCCTAATCTCATGTTTGAGTTATTCGTCACTTGATGGGACCAATAATTATGCAAAGGAACGTCTTGACAGTGGGATAAGTTCGTATATTGTTTCAAAATGAATAATAGTTACTTTACTTACTATTGTAATATACTTTTTTGCAAAAAAAATCCATCAAAATAAATAAAAAGAGAACAATTAACCGACATGTTTATCCTACAAATACATACATGTAGGTTTATGTGTGTATGTTTCATAATTCATAATTATGGTAAGATTTATGGACAAATTACTATTTAGTATTCATTTTCGTCACTTAATGCTTCTCCTTCCTCCAAGTTCCCTGTCGGATCCTCTTCTATTTCAGCTTCAATTTCGTCGTCCTCTTCTCCGTCAGAATAATTCTCCTCTGCCAACAGTGCATCTTCTTCGTCATCCTGGTCCATCAGATCTTCATCGTCTGGTTCTATGGGATCTTCGTCATCTTCCGGCTCCATTGGGAGATCTTCATCATCAACTCCAGTGTCTTCATCTATTTCTCCATTTTCTGCTGCAACATCTTCAGCAACTGAAAAATTAATTAGTACAAAAATCTCATGTACATAATGTTTCTTAGACATTATATTTGTGTGTGACACACAAGTTATTTATGCAAAGTTATTTATGCATACCTGAACTTGGCTCTTCAGTCAAATGTAGATAGTCTGTAGGTGGCATGTGGCTACAAAATTCTCTAAACCTATCCAACTCTTCCTCGTAACACATTTTAAATGATTTGTCCAAGGTGGGACAAAATAATGATTTAAATGAGTCATAAATTGACAGAGCTTTTTGACGAATGAGGAAAGCCTTCTCATTAAACTCTTCCAGTTCCTCTGGAGTCAAGTCCCAAGCTTCTGAATTTCCCTCATAATAACGGAGCTGTGACAATGACAACAACAAAAGTTAGAAATATTGTAGTATATACTTAAGTACAAAATTTACATTGCATTAACTTGATTATTAGTAACCTTTCTGATAGTTTCAACAACTTCTGGATGTTTCTTTAAAATTAATGCCGTCAGGTCATGATTTCCTAGTCGATCGAGGAGTTCAATAGCACGGTAACAATCTGCTGATTTAGCATTGAGACAGTTGATGATGTCGCCAACAATTTCAATTACTTCTCCTTCTAGTCGCAATTTTCTATACATAATAAAAGTAATATTCCTTTCAATGAGCCATGAATACACTTACTATTTTATCATAAGCTGCATTATAGTTTAAGTTTAACAAACATGTATAATTCTTATTCAAACCAACTTTAGTTTTTCTGCTCGTTTATCTCTCATGGTCTTTTCAAAAATGTCTCTCATTTCATCATCTTTCTTGACAACTGTATCTGCCAATAAATTGAAAAGTTCTACTGCTGCTGGCTCTTCATTTTCCAGAGTATGGCGAAGTCTTAAGCAAATTTTTGCAGACTCTAAGTCCCACTCAACCCTTGCTGACTGTTAAAAAAGATGGTGGTACATATATATTAATATTAGTCTTCAGAATACCGTATTCTCAATACGATAATAATTTAAAGCACATGTGTTTAATACATACTGTACACTTACCCGAAGTTCTTGAGCTTTCTTGGGGTTGAAGAATAACTCTGCTTCAGTATCTTTCTTTACACAGGTTACTTTGAACGGTTCTCCTAAAAACAAATTGAATATATTTTTTTAAAATAATTTTTATAGTTCATCAAACTGTGTGTCAAACTATGTTTAAACTATTCAAATCGGAAAAGGCAAAATATAAAATTTCGTTGAAATCGTACCAGAACTTTCATCAGGAGACAATGGAACTTCGGTAAATGTTTTAATACTCTCATTTTTACATGACAACGAGTCATCCGATGCACTATCCTCATCTTCTCTGACCCAACCTCCAGTTGAATTTTCCTTATCCTCAATATCATCGCCCTCTCCATTATTTTCTTCCAGAAAATCTTCAATCGGTTCCTCTTCATCTGCTTTTGACAAGACTGCTGTATCACTTTCCGACTCGACAAATTCAGGAGGTGAGGATTCGGAGGGTGCTGGACTTTGTTTCTCCGAAATATGCAATGATGGAGCATGTACTAAACTTGCTTTACTTTTTGAAGGAATAGCCGGAGATGCGTCCACTAGTGTAGAAGTATTTTTGACGACTGGTCTTATTACATTGAGAGTTTTTACCTTGGTCTCACCTTCAGACTTTACAACTTTTGGTGGTAGAGGAGATAGAGTATCGGGCAATAGCGAAGCTCCCGGCTACAAATGAAGAACAATATTAAATGTATCATTTATTTGGAATATTCACAAAAGTCGGAGAACCTTTTTTTGCTTACCGGTAATATTACTGCTTTCTGTCTTTTTACACGTTTGGCAGAAGATGGACCTGACTCAGATTTGCCGTCGTCAAATGATGACTGTAGAGCTGCTTTAGCTAATATTGAGACAGGTGAGCCAATTTCATCATCAGCAAATCGTTTTGGTTTTATTTTCCTTCCACTCCGACTAACAATTTCTGGCTGTGGAACTGATGGTGTGCTGTCTGCAAGGGGGCTTGCAACAGAAGAACCACCTGGTAAACTGAATGAGTCACGTTTTGTGGCCTTACTCAGTCTACGAGCAGGTAATTTTGTTTGTTGCTGAAATTTAAACAATAACAAATGTAATTTATGTGTCATTCTGTTCATTATATATTAATAATAAAATTAAAACTGTCAAATACTTTATCAGGGCCACTCCGTTGAGGAGGAAGTTTTCCTTCTCTTTTTAGAACAGGAGGAGTTTCATCAATTAACAAATCTCCATCATCAACAGCACCTTCGTCTATACTAGTGCTCGGCTAAAATATTTAATACAAGCCTTAAGTAAATTCTATTACAACAATAACATCATAAATTATTGGATATAAAATTGTACCTCTCCCGGTATCCCTCCAAGTGGTTCCTTTTGTACGTAGATTTCTACATTTGCATTAATCTCTTCCATCGCTTTCTTGTACAATGCTGAAGGTTTAGACGTCTTTCCATATTTGGCTATAGTTTCCTCATTATATGGATACATCATTTGTAGTTTGACCTGGGCTCTAATAAATCATTTAAAAAAAATACATCAATACTGGCTCCATTTGATAATATATTTTTTTGTCAAGTCCTTCTACTTACGAGTCATGTGTTCCATAAAAATGAATAAAATATTTCTCCTCCTTTCCTGGTAAGCGTTCTTCAACCTAAATATTATTATAAACTATTTAATTCTTATTCGACTTGGTGAATCAGAGAAGTACTAAAATAATCTAATTTTTTAATTTACCTGAGCGGGCCATGGAGGATATCCTGAAGATCAAAGAAAATGTCATGATTTATAGGTATCCGGCAAAAAAAATAAAACAAAAATGTAGTTTAAATTTTAATTACCTTTCAGTTTAGCAAACACCCTATCGCCACTTTGATAGGTATCCACCCTGACCGGAGTAGCAGGGGCCTGTTCACCCATGATATTGGAAGTTAAATTTATACAAAATACAGTTTAAAGAGCAATTAAAATAATTATTTCACCACAATTTTTTATTATGACAACGCTCTGAGGAGAAACTTTGAATGGGCCGTCAGCCGCCTTCATGCATAGAAAAAAATGCCTTTGGGGCATTGTGATCTCATGTATGCCAAATTGGTTTAATTGTCAATTAACTTTTATTTTTAGATTCTTTGGTGTCCAACCATGTTCCTGTCAATCTTGAGAAAGAATTTACAAAAGATGAAAAAGAACCACTCTGTCAGGAACACGCTCATTGAACCAGCTGAGCAAATTACATAGAATACAAAAGCCGAATCAAAGATTTCAAAGCTTAAAGGCTTTGTTGGATTTGTGTAATGACCCTCAATAATTTTCATACCAGAAAACAATAATGCCAAGTAATTATAATTATTTGGTTCCTCAATCCCTCTCCCAACTGTCTGGTGAACATTCTCAAATTCTCGAACGACATGTCCAGTTTCAGTCATTTTTCTCCAGTTTTCATAAATCCCCGATTCATACAGATGAGAAAGTGCTGGTTGAAATTTGTTAAAAAAGAAATTCCTCTTTATAATAAATGGTAGTCGATTCAGGAAAATATTGACTGTGGAACTTTTGAGGACAAAACTGGTAGTAAAAGTCTCCAGTAGTTTCATCAGTGTTTCCGTATCAAATTGAGACCCAATGATTGCAAAGTCATGCGGTAGAGTTACATTCTGTACGAGTAACATCTCCTTTTCCTGTTTGTTGTCTGTGGTTCTTGTAGAGTCATCATCGTCATAATTATTATTCCTTCCATTTTGATGAGTATTGATTATCAATAATTGGGAGGACGTTTTGTGAGCTTTGACAATTTCAGCAAAACCGGCTGTCACAAAGTGAACTTTTTCCTTCAACTCTTTGTAAAACAATGGATAGTCTCGTCCAGCCTGTCCCACTGTCATTTCATTCAGTATTCCGTCAAGAGTTGAGTAACTCTTTCCTTGATAGTAGTAGTTTGTGGATGTCAACAGAAAGTATGAACTTTCAACGAGAGCCTAAAATAGACATTCACCTTTTGGATTCTAGAATTGACCTTATAAAAATTAATTATCATCGATATAATATATATTTACCTTGGTTGTAGGTGGTATTGGAGGAGGAATGGATGTAGCCAAGTATGAAAAGATGGTCCCCTTGTAAAGACTACTAATGATCACAGAAATTAGGATCCACACGACCAGAATTATTTTCGACAGCATATTGATCCTCATCCTGACTTTCCAAATGGTCAACTGGCATTGTTCCAGTAAGCTACAGATTCCCCCAAAAAGTAAAAAATGAATGATTTTGATCTAGTAAATAAATAAAAGTGCATATAACAATAATTATGAGTAACTTACATGGCCGTGAAGAGGACAAAAGTGAACCTCAAATGATTCAGTCGACTTTGGATGACTTCAAATCTTGACGAGGTAATACTAGCAAATATCCCAGCCAAAACTACAAAGATTGTGAGAATTGTCATCCAAGTTTGAAGGTCAAAGACTCTCCACAATGCCGAAATATTGAGAGCATCTTTGTTCACGACAGTGATGTAAATGAATGGTTCAAAATACTCTGCGGTTGTGGCCCATTCATACCTGGCCGTGGCTGATGGTTTGAGAAAAAGTTGGTCATTGTAACCAGAGTAAGACAAAACTCCGGACTTGATATGACCATAAATCCGGAAATCCTTTGTTGTAGTAAACGGAGTAAAATTGAGACTTTTACTGATAGCCAATTGAGCACAAATATTCTCAACAGTTTTCAACCCTGCTTTGTACAGTCCACATCCATGTTGTTCAAATGCTGTCAACTCATCCAGGGCTCTCCCCTTTGTCAGCGTCCCTTCTACAACTCTTTCAAGTAGATTTTGATGAATCTTTTCCCAGAAATGATTCAATTGTCCAAGAGAATTCATTGACCTCTCCGGATCAATCCATTTCAATTGATTCTCAATATCTCCTCGACAATGGAGACAAACCATTTGGATGACCTTTCGTCCACCATCAATCACAATAAATTTGGCTGTGAGACTGAGTCGGTACAAATTTGAGTAGAATCCTTTCTCACTCTCTGTTAACATTGATGACCTTTTTTTCTCCTTATTGTTGTGATAATTCTTGATGAAAATGATATGAGATGGATTCTCATTGTGTACTACCAATTCTTCAAGGATTTTGTGCACCCACAAAAAATCCCCATTTTCCCCAACAATCCCATCCACAAAATATATTTGGGCAAAACAGTCCAAATTCTTCCTCATCATTCTCCATCTCCTCCTCTTATTTTTACTCACACCAGTACCGTGTGAGATCGTCTCATTCTCCTCCACATTCCTTCCTTGTCTCGTTCGACTGTGTAGTACGAAGGATGAGGATGAATTGGTGACTGACCTCTCGATTGTCTCTATGATGACAGATGTTTTGTCACTGAAATATTTTGAATATCTTCCAATAATACTAGCTGAAGGTGTGCCCAATTTGTTCCCACTTGCAGATAGTCGGACCAAACAATTGCGGAAAAGATTAAGAAAACTTCCAGCTGATGACTTTGACTTTTGTTTAACTTGTCCTCCGGGGTCATGACTGACGTTGGCGTTGACCAAAGAAAACCAGTGGGTTGTAAATACAAAAACTACGAGTAAAAGGAAGGAATACACCTTCCAATGACCCATCCTTTGTCACTCTGATTTGGGATTTAATTATTTGAGGGTTGTGGTCCATTTGAAGAGGACTGAAAAGTACATTTGAATATGATTCATGTCTTCGGGTTGTTCAATGAAGGATGAACGGAAGTCAGGGGCCATGTCCGACACTTTCTATTCTCTCTCTACTCAGTATTGATTCGTATTGGTGGACTATGTACGTAGTTGATGAAATATGAATAGTATGACTCCTCCTGAGGTACAATTAAAAAGCAGCTTTGAGTATTGACTGTCTCACTTTGTGACAATGTGTGTACGACACAGTGGTATTATACTACCCGTGTCTTCCTAGAATGACCTCTCTCTTAATGAATTGTCACTGTACTAGAGTACTGTCCTTATTGCGAATGTCTTTGTACTCTTCTCATGCTATAACTCGTGGAGAAAAATTTCCCAATAGTCAATACATATTTTCACTGTCAAGGTATATGCAGCATACATACCTACAACATTATCCAGATGAAGTATACGAAAATCTACGAGGCATATTTCATTATGATTTCCGTTTTTGTTTTGCCCTGGAATTTGGGGGAAAACGGTATTGAAATCGATATATGTACCTACACTCATTTGACCCACATATATACGAGTCAATCCTATTTCCCCTGTCCTACCTACACTACTAAATAAATAAATATTGTCTATGTGAACTTTTTTCGTTAGTATGTAAATACCTACTTATGATCATTTTCCCCCATCCTTATTTTGGTTCATCACGCTGTAGCTGTAATGCATGATTGTAACTTTCATTTGCAAAACTCAGACTAAATTAAATGCCCTAAAATAATTTCCTTCATTTTGGGGTGAAAGGATAAATGCATGGAAACTTTAAATTCTAATCTAAATACATACTTTACATGACTAATACCCACCAACACTCACAAGTGTCTGAATACTTATTGTGAGAGACAATAATTGTCAAGGAATGGAATCATCTGTTCAAGAAAAGAAAATGATTGTGGGCAGTCACAAATTGAATGAACACATTTTCGTCGTGACAATTTATAATTATCCCTGGCACTTATATATTGTATTCCGGAAATGTACTTTGCATGTACAATCTTAATACGTACGTAAATAATACTTATGTATACTTAACCTGTTGTGGTATTGCGGAGAGATAGAGAGAGAAATGTAATTTAATTTGAATGATTCCAAAGCTCACGAACTGATTAATTGCACTGTGCGTGTATGTTTTCTTTTACAAGATTAAAACATGGTCATGTAACAAGTTGCCCATTTTTGACTGTCTACCTGGATACTATATATAGAGTGAAAATTGAATGAATACCGAGTGTGTCTTTATTAATGTTAAAGTTTAATTAAATGTGTAGAACCTTTTAAGTCAATCCTGTCCATTAAGAAGTGAGGAAGAGGAGTAATGTTTTAATTTGTTGTTGTTGAACCTAAGCATCCATTTAAAGGATTTTCTCACATTCACATTCACAATCATCATCACTGAACGGTATGAGTCTCATACTATGAGATGATGTTAGGATACATCAGTACTAACACGTTTGTGCGTGTGTGTGACAGGGCACATTCCCCATCACTTTCTGACTTTCTGTACAAAGTAATAACAATTCTGAGTTTTACTTTTTCCCCTTCTCTCTTTTAAACTTGGATAGGAGTAGCTGAGTCACAATCCATTCAAGTTACATATTACTGTAATCAGAGTAGATACCACGGTAATTGGAAATGAGTTTGTTACGTCACTCGAGCCTAATGTACGGAATTTAATGATGATGATGATGGAGGACAGGAGAGAGAGAGAGAAGAGTAAAGATGATCATGTGTCATGTAGTCAAAAAAGTAAATTGTGGCACATTTGGATCTTCTTCCCTTCTTGATTAAATAATCAAAGCGGTTAGATGATTGACTAGGAATTAATATATATGTGATCCTACGTCAAAGAGAGAGAGAGAAAAGTTATACGGCTTTATTATATGAGAAGGAGGTGGAGGAGGAGGAGAAGGGGGAGGATGAATGAAGTGATCATTTGAAAAATTTTCTTCTCTTTGGGTCGAGTGCAATGAACAGACGAGCCTACACACGAGAGTGTGTCACACATCTTTAAACAAATTAAGTATTTCAGATTAAGAATTTGTTGTTGTTGTTGTTGTTGATGGTGTGTGTGAGTGTGTACTATGTCGTATTGTACAATGTAAAAGAGGATGGGATGATGCATGGCGGAGAGAAATAAAAAGAGGTGACAAAGGTTATCGCATATTCTAATTTATGCATTCGTCTGTAGTCATTTTCCCATTTTCTTTATAATTATAATTATAATGACAGCTATGGCACTTTTGCTTTTTTAACATGTACAAAAGAGATCTAGTTCATCCTCTCTAAAGAAGAAGGGGAGGAGGAGAGGGAGGAGGATGAAATATAATATATTATATGACATCTCAATGAAAGAGAACAGAATGAAGGAACTCTTGAGACGCTCCAATGTTTTTTTTTTCTCCTCTGCATCTGCATCTCTTCATTACTTAGTCGCGGCTGCCTTCCCTCATTAGATTAACCTATAAATGTGTTTTGTATCTTTGTTCTGTGTTATGGTGTGTCTCATGGAGTAAAAGTGTTTTGAGTGGGCCCTCATGGGATCATCATATTATGATGACGAGAGGAGTAACAAGACAAACTGCAAATTGACACTGAGGGGTTATCACCTCCACATTCTTTCTGCCTCAACATTTTTTCAGTTTTACTCTCCAAAGTGCATCCACTCACTCTCAACATAAATACTAGTAAGTAGTGTAGTTTTTTTACTCAGAGTCCAAGTCTTCTTTTGGTGCAGAATGAAAAGATCAGAGAGGAGGAGGAGGAAGGGACTATTAATTGCATTAGTGAAATGAATAACACCGCAGAAAATTTGTAATAAAAGTTATTGGAAGAGTTGTCACATGAAGTGAAAAATGATTTGCATTTTTCTAAATTTGAAGAGAAACTCGTGGATCGTTGAGAAAGGGAAAAACATTAAATAATTAATTTCTGGAATAAACGTTTACTCGAAAGTGAAAATGTGGGTGTCCTCAGTTCTATTAAATTTTTTGAGACTATTGACAGTGACACTGGTCTGTGTGAATGAATTGTGTGCTTTCACTGAGTTTGAACAACCAGATTTCTCTCGTCTGAACCGAAATGCGACACGCTGCAGTTCAACCAAGGTGAGCAGGGGTCAATGTAGTAAAATATTGTCGTACTATTTATTAACATACGTCAAATCATTATTGATTTTGTCTTTGACACTGGAGTAGTTGGCATTTCAGAAGGACTCTTTACTCCACACTTGGTCCTTGCATGGGATTTTGAATTACATGATGTACCTCAAACGGTAATGGTTTTCTTTACGATTCATAATTAATTAGGACAGTTAATTATTAATGGTGGGCGTCAGTGAAATCAATAGTACAGTTTTCACCCGACTCATCCGAAGGGTCCAGGCACAAATGTACTTACAGTATTATGAAATGAACTACACAAAATATTATTCAGTGACATGGATTATACAGTACATTACTTACTTGACCTTCACTGTCTCTCCCTAAAAATTATTGCTATTTTGTATCTAAAGTAGTCTAAATCTGTGTCATAGTTTGATTTGTTATTTTGTTATTTCGAAAAGATTTAACCAATCCTTTGAGATAAAAACTGAGGAGATCACTTTTAAATCGGATAACATCGATGGCAAATGGTACAGTATTTCTATAAATCCACTAATATAAAAAATCCCATTATGGGCATCTGAACAAAATAGTTTCTTTCCATTTCAATCATGACATAGGATATTCAAGTTTAGTAAATTGAAACCAATTTTACGATCAAATCCTCCTGGACTCACTTCTCCAGAAGAACAAGGAGATGCTGGAAATTTATCCTCGTCGCCAATGAAAATCTCTGCAATGTACTCTTATGATGCAAAGGTAATCTAATTGGCAGAGGGCATATTGACAAGATTCAGTTGTGTAATGGAAGTAATGATTATATAATGATGTCCTTTGTAGGAACAAAAACGGATTAATTTTGGAATATTTCTAACAATCATTCAAGACAATCGAGAGCTCGTTTTACCCCTCCAGACTTCTTCTGATCCAATTGTTTGTTCATTGTCTCTTTCTCTCTTTTTACTATATCACATGAGTAGAATAACAAAGAAAATCTACATTTTTTTGTTGTGTAGGTGAGTCAACAAAGGACCTATACGACAGCCAGAGCAAATTCTGCACAAATTTTCACATTTTCTCACTCCTTTACTTGGCCTGATGTTCACGAAGAATTTGACCAGATGGTTGCGACCAGTGAAGGGAAAGATGACCTCTCCCTCCGATTCCTCATTCAAGCCTACTACCCGAGTGACCCTCTGTTCACTAACGGGGAAAATTGCAATGAGGGACTACTACATGAAATCAACGCCAAGAAATTATTGAACAATGCCTTGCCTCCATATCTCCTCCATTCAATGAGGTAACCATTACGCATTAGATAACCCTTTGATGACCCTGGAGGACCCTTAATCACTAGTATTTCATTCTTATAGCATGTTACATGATGATAAATACACGGATGTGTATCTCCGAGTCGGCAACGAAGATTTCCCTGCTCACAGAATAATCCTTTCAAGTCAGTAACTCATCCTCATTTCATATTAATTTTGTCAAATTTTGGAGATTCACAGATTTAAATAATCTTTATTTGCAGCTACAAGTCCAGTTTTCTCATCCCTCATTTTCAACGAGACGTTTGTGTACGGTCAAGACAATAACAGTGTAAATTTCCGACAGAATTTCTCACTCCTGTCGCCAACAATCCTTCACATTGATGATGACATTGAGTCAGAGACTGTGGAAGAGATGTTACGGTACATTTACACAGGAAAGATGAATAATTTGAATAACTTGGCAGATCAACTAATTTTGGCAGCTGAGAGGTACAGTTTACCACAATTGAAGAGAATGTGTGAACTCATAATCCTGAGTCAAATCAAGGCAGAGAATGCAATGGAAAATTACATTCTTGGAATCAATGCCAATTCTTCAAAAGTAATGAAGAAGGCTTTCGCTGTGCTGAGAGCGTAAGATTTGTCCAAATACTTTTGTCCTTTTTTATCCATTATACGACTGCACGACTTAACCCAAGGTCAACTAAATCACAATTACGAGCACAAATTGTACAGATATTGTGTATTGTATTATATTTAAATTTATACATTTCCTAATTGACTTGTTGAGTACTACATACTGAGAGAGTATGTGGAGATGCGCTTCTTTCTCCCCTCTCTCTTTATACCCCAACTTTTACATTCTCCCATATTTGCATATTTAATTGCCTTACAAGTACATTTTCGACTACAATGATTACAGTAAATTGACATGATTGTCTCATCATTGTTGTTAAATTAGAATGTAACAATCAACGGTCGTAATCTCCTTACAGTCGGCTAACAAATGAATGACCAAATGAAGTATCCTCATAAATAATAAAAAAATGTTTTTTTCTGACTTTTTTCTCTGATTTCAGGAACAAGAGCAAAATCTCGTCACCTGAGTTTAGGAAGCTTTCGATTCAATACCCAAGTCTCATGTTCGAACTTTTTGTCTCATGAAATGGTGATCCATATCAATATCCTTATTTTAGTTAAAGAAACCTTTCAAGGGCTTTATTCCTTTCCTTATCAAAGTTACTACAATTTGTATGTAGCAGAGGCAGTTGACCATTTATTTGTGGCATTTGGAGTACAAAAAGACGTGTCATTTTGTTATTAATGATGATTTTGATGAATAAAACAATTTTTGAAAAAAATAAACTCTACAAATCAGTAGTAGTAATCACTGCTTACTAATGTAATTCTAGAGAATTCCTCTCTCTGTAAACAAATGCTGTATTCGGCCACTGACAGTCTAAAGGGTAAAATAAAAAGGGATAAGTTTCAAAAAGTCACCGTCAAATCGTGTCAAGATTTCAAATACAAGAAAACTTTAAAATATTTTACTGGTGCTCGTTACATACTAATTTTCAAGATGATTGATGTGACAGTCAAAACGATGGACAGCCAAAATCATTTATTTTCTATTGAGGAAGAGGTGAGAATCTTTTCACGAAATATGTTTAAACTTTAAACAATAAAATTTTATTTACTTTTGACAAAATGTACCCTTATGTTTTGTCAAAACCGTGGCCATTATATTTTTTCCTTATCTTAAGCTGGATTTTAATCATCAGGAATATAACTTGTAATTATCCTTTTTCAACTTATTTTAATCTTAGTTGACGGTGAAAGAATTCAAAGAAGTGATTTCTCCAACTGTAAATATTCCAGTAGACGAGCAAAGGCTTATATTTCGAGGCCGAGTATTACAGGTAATTGAAAAAAAATTTACAATAGTTACGTCAAGATTAAGCATAATTAATTTGTTTTTATTTCTGAAAATACAGGATGACAAGAAAATTAAAGATTACAGTAAGTGTCGTAATTTAATCAATCATGTTAAATCTAACGATATGATTAAATTCAAAAAATTGAATGTGTATTTACTATATGATACTATTTTCAGATGTTGCAAATAATACCGTTCATTTACTAGCAAGTCCTAATCAACCGATCGGAGGAGGTCAAAATGATGAGTCACCCCGGAATGCTAGAGGTAAGTTTACACAACTTTGAGATTATGAATAATGATAAGTTGTGAGTTACATGTTCATTTGTTTCCTTTCTTAGTTGGGGAGCAAACAAGAACAAATGTTCCAATTGGTAGTGGTATTCCTAGCAGAAGTAGAAATAGTGCAGCAGTACGTTTGAAAATTGCAAATGACATGCTGAGTAAAGCATCCAATTTGCTGGAAAGACTAGAGGAGGATGATCAAATTGCAGCTGCAACAAGACAATCTGCTACATCGAATTCCAGTACTTCTGAGGAGAGTCAAGAGCATATGGAAATTGTTGCTACTGATGATCCAAATACTTTGAGCCAAGTAATGTCTCAAGTTGCGAATGCAACAGCCGTGTTTGTTTCTGTCCATACTATTCATGGGGGGAGTGATGGAAGTGATGACGATGACACTGTCACTTTTGAAGGACCTCAAGATCCTCCTGTAACTATGAGAATGGACGAAGAGGTCACATCTTCATCGAATTCGTCAGCTCCTCCTCCTCAAGAGTATGTGTTCCTCTTAAGTAAACTATGAGTCGTAATATCTTTTCTGTTTACAAAATTTTGAATTTTTTCATTTCAGATCGCCACGTTTAAGAGAAATGGCAATTGCCCTACAGGTATATCACTTGTTTTTTTCACCCCGTTCTGTCATAATTTAGGACATTTGTATATCACAATATTCTCGTTGTTCAATTTACACAGGATGTTATGGCTATCCATTCAAGGCTAACACCATTTTTAAAATACGTTCAAAATATTCTCAGAGAGAATCCTTCTTTCAGCTCAGAAACGGTATGTCCAGAAGATTTTTTTATTTAAATATATATACATAGGGGAAACAATTTGTGATTGGATTATTTGTGTGGTTTGTTACAGGGTCAACTACAGAGTGTCCAATATGTGTATGACACCGTTACAGCTATTTTGCATTGTCTGGGTCATTCGTATCATGCGTACAGCGATGCCGTTTGTGATTTTTCTATATCACCTGAGAATCGTCGTATAAGTACACCAGGAACTAACCTAGGATCTGACCAAATCCCTGTCACTGTTCTCCCCGTTTCATTTGGAGCAAATCCACAAGGGACACAGTCGGCTTCACAATCTTTTAGCTCCTCGTCATCATCATCAACAACACAAAATGTGCCTCATCCACAGCCACAACCAACTACTACACTTCCTCCAGGACTGAGTGGACTTCCTCCAGGACTGAGTGGACTTCCTCCAGGACTGAGTGGACTTCCTCCAGGACTGAGTGGACTTCCTCCAGGACTGAGTGGACTTCCTCC
>WJFB01002260.1:0-20764 GCA_009870185.1 Pygmarrhopalites habei
TGCATCAACTTTAAAAATTTTAATGTTTAAATGCAGAGATGCTATTTAATTACAATTAACATAAATAACAAGTTTAGGATTCGCAAACAAGTTTCCACAAAACGAAGTATGTTCAGTCAAAAAAGTGGTAACTAACAACATTCGTAAAGAGTACATGTGAAAATACAATCTCGTCAATTTATTCATACACATAGGTCAACACCGAATGAACAAAGTATTGCAAAAATTATAATTTAATTTTCCTTTTCTTATGTGAAATGCCTTTTGCTCTTGATGTTGGGTTGTGGTAGATGTTTGTGATTTCACGTAATGGGGCCTTCCGTGGATTATTTTGCTTTCTTGGAGGTATATTTGTCGACCCCGTTGACCTTGAGGTCGATGTAGAATTTTCAGTGGAAGACAGTAAATTCAATTCCTCTGCCGTAATAGAAACACCGGGAGCCACGTCAATTTTTTTTCTTCTTTTCCTTTGAGCTTCCCTTGGGGTTCTTACGGACTGAAGATATTTCAGAACTGCCTCACATTTTCTGCCGCTTCATCCGAGGTACCGGGAATTCTGTCCAAAACTTTGGATTCAATGGAACAATTCCACATTTCTCAAAACCAGTTTTCATGTTGGTAGTAGAGTTCAAATTTATTTCATCCATTAGTTTTTTCAGCAGACCGGGAAACAACTCTTTCGGCAACGAATGTAGGGATGCATTTTCTACTTTGAAGTCACTCAAGATTTTCCTCCATTTTCGTTTCATAGGTGCAAAGTACACGACGTCCAGCGGTTGGGAAAGGTGGGTGGAGTTGGCTGGCAGCAGTACAAATCGAATGTCTCTTTCTTGACAAATCTTCAAAACCTCTTGGTTAAAATGGGAGGACAAATTATCTCCAATCAGTACTTTTGGGCCGGTGAGATGACGCCAAAATGGGACCACTACTTTCTTGAACCAGTCAAAGAATTTGACGGCGTCAAACCATCCTGAGGATGTTCTGTTGTAATGTGTGTACGTGGGACCACCCTCACACCAACTTGACCACACCTTCTCCGCCTTATACACGACATAAGGGGGAAGCATTTTTCCAGATTTCTGGGTACCATTCTAATATCAATCTTTGTCAAAGGCTGTCCAAAATTCCCACACACCCGTATCAATTTGACCAATTCTTCTTCTTCTTCTTTCGTAAAGATCAATTGACCACCTGGTGATTTCGGGTGATCATTCTTATTTTTAATCAATAATGTTGATTTTGGAATTTTGTACTTGGATGATGCTTGTCCATAGCTCAATATTCCTCTCTGTACTTCTAAAATAGCTTGTTCTACAATTTCGGGTGAATAATCCCTGTACGTTCTTGCTCCAGCACATCGTTTGCAGTATCGTGGCATTCTATTTGTGGAAAGAGAAAATCAATTTTAAATAAATATTAGAAAATAAAAAATGAAATAAATAAGTACCATAGGTAACAAAAACTTTGTTACAAAAATGTCCACATTATTTGATGACTAAAATTGTTTACAATCGTTGAATCGGTTGTGTGTGTGCTGTTAATTGTCTTTTGCAAAATAGACTATGCATACGTACAACAATATTTCATGTAACAATTAAATTACCTGTGTGTTTAGCCAACAACAATTGATTCTTCACGAGCTGTTTCCGAGTCCATGTGTGTGTTAAGAGTCAGTCGAAAAAGTTTCATCACTCCGATACTAAATATTGTTGGAGTTGGAGAAATGATGGAATTATGTAGTTGTACTAAACAATTACTTTATCCATTTTCCACTATTTGATTGAAGGAAAAATAATTACTCTCGGAAATTTTTAAATCGCAAGGATCCTGCCGCAGCTGGAGCAGCGTATTCGTGCCTGAAATGGGTGTGTGTGTGTTGGTCAAAGTCACCCCATTTCTTACTGAAAATGTGAGGTTTTAGTAAAAATTCTAAAACAATTAAAGGAGAACTCTCCCACAACAAAACACACTTGGATTATGGTAACAAGTGTATTTTCTACAATCTATGTGCACCTGATTTGAATTGGAGAGGAATTGGTTCCTTTCCCAGACCAAAGTTTGGAGGATACAAAAATGTGTGTGACGAGTTTTCCAGAAGGAGGCTTTCTAAAAATTATTTCGGAGGAGTTACGACCTCAATTATATAAATTTAGGTACACAAACTGTCGTAATTTCATGGTGCATAAGTACAATATATAATTCAAAAGGTAACTGTATGAATTAATTCGATTTTGATCACGCGTCGGTCGGTCAAAGTCACCCCAGATGACGGTACACAAAATAAATCATGATTATCCTTCAATTAATAATGCGCAAAAAAGAGGGGAGTAATTACTAGTTAAAAATACTGCTTAATATTAATATTAAACTGTTGGTGGAGGCTGACAGGACGTCATGTGGAGACGATCGAAAAGAGAGACAAGGTCATTCGACAAAAAATATTCAATGAGTACAACAGTGATGAGCCTATAATGATACATTTAACATCCTTTTTTGTTTACCAACCTTCCATCACATGACAAACTGAACGTATAATGGAAGAAGACTATCAAAAATCTGTCTTTTTGACTGAAACTTCAATTTGGACCGAGTCAAAGTCCAAAATGTCAGTCAAAGAAGAGTTTGGAGTTGGACAGGTCGTGGATTTTATCGTCAGTGTATCCGATTACGATGACAAATTACTAATGACATGCACATGCATCCCAGACACACACACACATAAACATACAGAGTATTGAATTTGATACGACCAAAAATGTGCGTGTGGACAGAATACACAGAGTAATAAAAGTACAAAAATTGAAACAAAATGTGTACCACAATTCTATTCATTCCATTTGTGAAATTTGAAACCTCCACATCCTGACAGATACACACATAAATACAATGTGCAATAAATGTACTTGTGTGGAGAGAGAGAGAGAGGACCAATTTCCATCATGTAATCATCATCATTATCATCTTGACCCGGAGGGAAGGAGGGATGATGATGATATGGTTAAATAATAATGGCTATATCAAATGCTAAAAGCAGTTTCCATTTTTCTTGGCTAACCTTCCTCTCTTCCCATGTATTTGTACAGGGTGGGCCAAAACTTTCCTCCCTTTACTCAAGTCTTTATTATCATTATTATCGAATTGCTGTTCGAGAGGTCAAAAAATTAGCTAAAAAATTGACTGTTATAATACAAAATATTTTGACCAAACGAAATGAAATTTAGGTGTAATTTTTTGGAAATAGGATCACATGCTTAAGTCTTGAGATGACGTAGCAGAGCGACACACATTTTGGGTGCACCCTGTACACTGAAAAAAGAAGTGCAAGGTAAATGGAAAGGTATGATGCAGTTCCACGACTCATTTTCTTTACACTCATGCAATCATGACAACATGAACTGAGAGTCATAATTCACTCTTTTGTTCTTGTCGTCCCAACTCAACTCACAACTTGTCTGTTCATGGTGAACGTGTGTCTGCGTGTGTTCTTCCACCACAACAACAGCAACAATGTGGATCTTCATTCCTTGTGCTTCAAAATTAACATGATAATGTCCATGTTTTTCAATCACACACTGCACCATTCTTGCTATTTGCATTGTTGTTTGTACTGTATTCAGGAATCACTTTTACTTTGTCCATGATTGTTGTTGTTTGTGAGACGATAAGTACAATTTCATGATCTTCTTATCGATTCAACAGATTACCCATTCATGTTGAGAACAAATTGGACTCCTATCTTCTCTAATCTTTTTGAATTTAATTGGGAATATTTATCTAATTTTTTGGGAGATTTTGAATGGAAATGGGAGAAATTAGGATAAAATAATTTGTGGGATTTCATGATAAATAAACTGTCAAAAATGACGGATGAGGAAACCAATTTGCTAACAAAAATAATAGAATTGACTGAAATGTTGACATTGTGAGCAGTTCCTTTCGTTCAATTATTTTTTAATTATTACTCTTGAACTGATTGTTCTTTAAATTTTTTTACGCTGTCATTACAATCATTTTCCCTAACGTGGCAGCAGTGGGATTTAATTATTCTATTTATTTTAATTTTACAAAAAAAACTGCCACTGCTAAAGAAAGAGAGAGAGTCAACTTATAAATTAAAAGGTATGATTAAAAGCACATTTTTCAACACCAATTTAATTGTGAGAAAGAAAGAAAGAGTTGGAGCTAATTAAGATTTAATTGTCAAACTGTGACTGTGAAACTACATTAATTCATCCACATTTTTAGGACTTTGTGTGTGTGTGTGTGGAATAGAAGGGGAAACAAAGGATGACAAGAATAAACTTGACACAAAGACCTTCACATTTTTTAACTTTAATCTTTACAGGTGAAATTCTCCAACTTCCTCCTTCAACGTCTCCGCTTTTATGTCTCATAATCTGTTTTCATGTTGTCAAGAGAGTACCTCGTAAAATATATGAGAATCCATCCCGTCTCACCACACACACGCACACACACACGCACACACACACGCACACACACACACACACACACACTGGGGAAACCAGAACAAGAAGGTGGAGGGGAAACAAAAACTGTAATTTTTAATTAAGAGAACATGTCACAGAGGATTTTTATTCCTCAAAATAAAATAAAATAAACTCAACGACCAATCTCTCTCTTTTTATGTTCTCTTTCATTTTGTGCATATTAATTCCACTCCATTTTACAAAGTAGAGAGAGAGAAACTGCTATTCTCACACTCACAAAAATATTATTATTATTTTTATTAGAAATATTTTTATTAGAAACACGGTCTCGTTTCAAAAAAATAAAATAATCAAATTTTAATTTTCACGTCCCACCCAACTCAACACTAGATTTGGAACACAAAGATTCCGACAGGAAAACAAAGGTCAAAGGTCATGATTGATTTTTCAAAAAAAAAAGGCATCAGAAATTCGTATTTTTCTAAGTAAGACTTCAACGCCATTCATATACAAAAGTGTGTCTGTGGTCCGTAAAAATTATCAAACAACAAATCTCTCAATCGCAGTAAGCGGCGTCGAAGTTCGGCATTTTGCTTAGAATTATGTTTTACTTATTTTCCATTCTGAAAACCAAAATTGAGATTTTCGAAAAGAAATCCCAATAAAATTCCCCATTTAATAATCCTAGCCATATTTTCCTCCTGTCAACAATTTTTTTCCTATCACATTTGACAAAAAATTTCAACTCCATTTATTAAAAGGCTTTTAAATACCGGTTTAAATAATGTTTAAAATGATTTTAAATATCCTCCTACTGTATTTTCCTTCACACACGCACACACACACACCACTAGCTAAGCTACGTATACATCTCTCATTTGTATTTATTTTCTAAGGGAGGGACAACTCTCACAATAAATTTAATCTCTTTTGTCATTGTAGAATGGAGTTCCATTTGCAATTGTCTTGTTACAATAAAAAAAAGTCCTGTTTTACAGTAAAGCATTTCTCTCTCTCTCTCTTCCTGCATTATCCTCTCCCTTGACACGCGAACAAAGTTTCTCTATACTATGTACATACATTGTGTGTATTAGTATAGCACTCACTCTCCAATTCTGAAAAAAGCCCATAAAATTTTAAATTGCACACTCACCCTCCACACTTATTGTCGTACTTAAATATTATTATTTACTCCATGTCATATGATATTACACACACACACACACGCTGGGCTGGGTTGGTCGATTGGGTGGACGGCCGGACGAGTCGACTGGATTTTGACCGACAAATGACCGTTACACATTAAATTCCCATCATCATTCCCCCAGACTGACCCAGTAAAAATCCCTGTTTCGTTCGTATAGGACAGAACCACAAGTGGACATGTATCGACATGTTTTTCCTAAAAATGGGTAAAACGGTATGTACGTGTCTCCCTCCCTCTCTCCCTCCCTCCTGGTGTGTGTGTCCACTCCTCGCGTGTTGATTTCCCTACTAATTTGTTTGGCAAACTCATTTTCACACGAGAAACAAAATTGGTTTAAAATTCTCGGGAGAGACTCATAGCTCGACTGTGTATTACGTGTGTTGTGCTGTGTGTGTGTGTGTTGGGAGGGGATGGAGGATATCCTACAGACAGTACAGTCGATAGGATTTATTTTGTGATGGTGGAATAGTTGTTATAAATTGGTAAAGTTCAAGTTGACAGCCTCTCTCTCTCTGTGTCTCTCTCTGTCTTGAGACTTTGGAGGCTAATTTGTTCTGCTTCTCTGCCTTCATTTTTGGTGACTGGACTCGGCGGATGCAAGAGTAATTTTGTTTCTCTTGTATTTCTCTGTTGTTGTCCTGTGGAGAGACTAGGAGTTTATTTTTGTGTAAGGTATGATATAATGGCAATTTCGATTGTTTCTACTTGAATGACAGGTAATCCTTCCGCTTCCTTCCCTCTCTCTCTCGTCGTGGAGTGTGCTAATGCTTTTGGTCAATATAAGTGCAGAGACGCTCAAATTGTCAATACACACACACACAGACACACAGCCCAAGTGAGACTGACCATACATAATTGAAGGATAAAAGTCGGTGGTGCCAGTCAACAACACAATCCTTGTCCTTGTCCACACATACACACACAGACAGGCACGCGAAAACCGTAAATTTGCAAAACATGAATCACTCTGCTGTTCAATAATTCTATTTTAAATGTCACTTAGAAATCCTTGAGCGGATATACAAAATATTTTGTATAGTCAAATTTTACCCGCCAAAAAGTCACTGTCAAATGAAGATGTATTTTCATTTGTTTCCACAAATAATTCTTTTTACGGTACTCCTCTTTTCTCGACACTTCCCAAAAGTTGAGCTGTCAAAAGGTTGAATTGCTTTTTAAAAGGTTTGACTTCGTTCCAGGTACAAAAATGTCAACTGCAGACTTCCAGGGTCACAGCCAAAAGGACAAGACAATCATTTGTACAAAAATCCTCTCTCTCCCTTCTTGTACTGTTACCCGCTTTTTTAATTCTCAAAAACATTCTCTTCATTCCCCCTCTTCTCATTCCATGTCTTGCCTACAAGCTGGAGGGATGTGTGTGTGCGTGGGAGGAAATAGCCCATACACACACGCTCTCTCTCTTCCTTCGAGACTTGGAACAGCTTTGAATAGTCACATTTGTCCTTGTGTAAAATGTGTTAACTCGAGTAACTGTAAGACCGAATGAATAATTCATTAACCTGGAGAGAGAGTGTGTGTGTGTGTGTGCCAGAGAGAGAGAGAGAGAACAAAAGTCAGAATAAATCGAGATCAAGTAGAATTTATTACATGTACAATTTATTGTACACGCCAAATTATCTTATACTCCATATTACGCCCGGAATTATACTAATTGACATTGACATTCCCAACTAGAGCATAACAGCGAGATAGAGAAAGTCCCAGTCCCGGGAATACAGGAGGAGGGAGGGAGGAGAAAGTGTTTTGTAGAAAAGGAATTTAACATGACAGTCCAAATTTCTCTCGTTAATTTCTTTTTGAGACTGTCACAATACAACACAATTTATGACTTTTTAGTCTCAAGTTCTGAATCCCTAATCCTACTTCTCCTCCCTCCTCCTCCTCCTCCTCCCTATTCTCTTCAATCTCCTCTCTATTCCTGGTAAAGACGAAGACATCAGGGATTCCAATTTCAATTCCAGGAGACGCATTTTCTCTCTCTCTCTTCTGCCCTCCCAATATTTAATAAAATCAAACTTTGAGAATCAAATAAAACCCATCTCTTTCCCTTCCTCCATCCACACACACGCACACCCACACACACACACACTCCCTCCAATATGAGGGTAGTAAGAGGAGGCAAGTTGAGTTGGAAATTTTTTTAGAGCGGCATTTCATAAAAATCGGAAATTGGAAAAAATTGGAGAATCTGAGGGCAATTTTCCCTCTACGAAAAAAAAATTCTGGGAAAAAAGAGGGAGAAAATTCTCGGGCCAGACTAGCCGGAAAATTGAGGGAGGAGGCGAAAATAAGGAAAGAGGAGACTTAACATTACAATAGAATTTTTTAATATCAAAAAAATTGACGATTTCCATACTTTTCCAGTCAGCTCCATAAAAATTCAATAAGAAACTCGGGAGAAAGTACGTCCCCGACACACACACACTCACAACATTCTTATTGGCCAACAATGCTTTATTGAACACACACACACGCATCGGATAGGAATACAGGCGTAAAGGACCAGACACACACTCAAGGGATCACTGGAGCCTGATAATTAACCGGAAGTGGGTTCTAATCTCTTTCTTGGCCCCTGACTTTCCCTCTAGTGAAAGACTTGCACTGACGAAAGTCAGGAGGACCGGAAACAGGAAAAAAGAAACTCTGTTCAAAAAGTGTGGAGAATAGTCGTGAATACAAATGTTGGTGGTGTCAGGGGAGGGAAAAATTGAGAATTTCTCCAGCCCGTGAAAAACAGGCAGTGAAGCATGTAAATGGAATATGATGAGAGAGAAAGAGAGAGAAGAGAGAGGTGTGTGTAGATTAGATGGATAAATGGCATGTACATACAATATATTATAGAGAGACAGCCATAGGTAGGGAATCTTAATCTAAATGTGTAGAGGCATCAGACACACACACCCTCTCTCCCTCTCTCTCTTTATGAAGAGATGTGGAGGGAAGAGGCTGAGACCGGAGAGTCTCAGATAAAAATAGTGGATTTTCTCCAGGAAGAAAGTTAAGCCGCGGGCTTTATCTCGCGCTTCAATACTTTCTCTTCTCCTTCTCTTCCACCGCCCTTTGAAAAATACACTTTCTCCTCCATCCTACGTTTCATTATGCATGTACCCGGTGAGGGAGTAGCTGTGTGTGTGTGTGTGCAGAGAGAGAGAGAGTGTACAGAGGGAAAATTTTGTTCAAAATTTTTCATAAAATTATAATAAAAAGTACACGGGAAATTTTTGACTGGGAAAAAAATTGAGGGACTTCCTCATCTCACGTTCTTCTTCTCTGTCATATTGGATCAAAACACGGGAGAAAACCCGGGTTTTCAGTAAAAAGGGAGTATGAAGAATACACACAGAAAAAGGAGAAAGGGACTGGAAAAGAGTGACAGAGAGAGGAGAAAGTTGGGGAGCAAATAGTAAAGGGAGAAAGGAAAAAAAGGGAAAGTGGGCAAGTGGAACCAGTCACCGTACTCTAAAAACCGAATTTCTCGAATTTTCGGATTCCCTATCCAAGACCAGCTGTTCTCTATCCATTTCCCCCCTCTCCCATTCAGCCTGCATTGTACGTGTGCATTGTGTGTGTGTGTGGTCGTGGCCGCCCGCCACAACGGCTGGTGATATCTGATCCCTTCTCTCTCTCTCTTTTGTGCGTGTGTGTTCTCGGCTAGACTTTAGTGGCTTTAGTTTTGTGGTTGACTGATAGAGTATCTCTTGATAAATAAACCCAATTCGGTTTTTTCCCTCCCCCTTCTCCCTCCCACTTTTCTTTTCGTCTTTTGATATCAACCCGGGCTTCGATCTAATGGAGAAAGACAGAAATTAGTTTGAATTTCCAATTTAGAACCACGCACACACACACACGGTTTAAATGAAATAGGATGGAGGGGATTGAAAGCAACAGGAAGTGACAAGTCACACACACAACACTACACACACACGCGGTGAATAGATCAACACACACACAGCTGACACGACCCGACACTCGGTCGTCTTCACCACAGAGAGAGAGAGAGAGAAAGGCAATGTAGGGCAAATGAAGGCACACAGCATGACACGACACGCGATGTGCCGTGTAAATGAACATTAACCAAAAGAAAAGTGTACATTTCAATTAATTCTCAATAATTCCCTATTTACCCGGGGACCGGCGGGGAAAGGAAGGGAGGTGACAGAGAGAAGACACACACGGCCGCAGAGTGAAAGGTCAGATACAAAGGGAAAGGAAAGTGAGAGAGAGAGACAGAGCAAGACCAAATAAAAAGAAAACATACATACCCATGCACACACACAAAGAGAGACACGCGTCCACGCAGAGAGAGAGAGAGAAGGGTGTGTGTGTGGTGATAGTTAAAATTAAAATTAGGGATTTAACGAGTGCTAATTGTCATCCTCTCCCTCTCCCCGCCCTGTACTTGTGGTGTGTGTGTGTCTTTTTCATTGCCGAGAGACAAGTACCCGGGGATCCTGAGTTCGGAGAAACCAGGGGGAAAGACACCGGCCGTTGAAATTGAGAATCAACAGACGTAAAAAAACAAAGTTAGAGAGAGAAAGCTTTCCAACTTGTAATGTAGAGTACTTACGAGTTACCCGAGAAAGTGGAGAAAGAAATGGAAAGTTTGAGAGAGCGGGAATATAAAATCGATAGTCCATCACACACACATTCATGGAGAACAAGCGGAGAAAGAGATAGACAGGAAGGTGTAGTGAAAGTGGTACTTTGTATATAAAAAACAGACGTAGACAAAAAAATTTTGGAGTCACGGTCGGGGATACCCGGGAGTTGAGTTTTTAGGGACAGACACTGCCTTGAGGTCTTTAAAAAAAGGGAAGGGCTGGACAAATTGTTTTTTTTTATTTTCGAGGCAATTATAATGGACTACTTCCTCCAGTTATTTTTATTAGGAGAAAGTTTGAACAGAGAAAGTGAAAAAAGAGAAAGAGACGAGAGAAAAGTTTGTAAAGGCATAACCTTATGGCATCAGTTAATTTTGGGTTTCCCGCCTCTCCAACTTTAATTTTTTTTTTTTTTAAAAAAATCCAAATCTGATGTTGACAACATAATTATTGTCCATGCTGACTACTTTTGTGTTTTTGAAATCACATTTTCATCACCCAATCCTTTTTACTTTCTCGGATTTAATGGGGAGAAAGTTGAAAATTAATTTTGAGTCTTAATTAATTGCACACAGCAGAAGCAGAGCGTTCCTCTCTTCTCTCTCTTTGTGAAATTAAATTGAGAAAACGGAAATAGATCGTTTTTTTGTCCTAAACCTACAGACAGACAGAGAGAGAGAGAGAGAGAATTCGTCATTCTTTGTTCCACACACACGCACAGACTCTCTCTCTCTCTCTTTGGACAATATTTCGTTAATTATTCCCCCTCCCACTTCCCAGTAGACTCTGCATTAATAATTGTCCGGATTTTGAGTTTGGCCAAACTCAATCAGCAGAATGAGGATGACGAGGACTGGAACTGACTTATGTACTAGAGAAGAGGAAAAGAGATTTTGTGTGTGTGTGTGTGTAATTTTGGCACTAGCCAAATTAAATATTGTGAGAGAGTGTGTGTAAAAAGTAGAATAAATACCCAAGAGTGTGGAGACGGAGAAAGAGAGAGATGGAGAAGCATTAGGTAAATATTATTATGGAAATGTGGATCCTTCTCTCTCTTTTTCTGCACACACACTAGCTATGCGAGTCTTTGGAGTGCCTGAAGGATGACCGTAGAAAGTCAATTTGAACCACAGGGATTTTTGGAAGGATGCAAAAATAATTGATGTAAAATAATTTAGAAAAATATTATTTAAAAAAATATTGGAATCCGAATAAATTGAAAATTAGTACAAAGCTTCTTTAGCCCACCAGGAATAATTTTGAACAAAGATTTTGTTTGAGGGTCATTTCTATTGACCTCCAAAGGTCAGGTTAGAGCATCACTACTTATTACATAATTGTTAGACTTCGACGCCGCATTCCACTTTTATGTACGATTCAGAATTTTTTCCAACACAAAATCTAGTCGTCACGTTTTAATCATGAGTGGCGTCGAAGTTTAACATAATTTTCTAGGAATTGAATATTATACAAAAATAATTCAAAATAAAAATGAAGCTTCAATTTGGATTTCTACGGTAGTTTCACACCCACTCTCCCTTTCTAGCTGTGTGTCTTTTGTATGCATATTACTATTTACAAAAGAGGGGAAATAGTGTGTGTCTGTCATGTCACACATAAGATTAACATTTTCTACTGTAACTGTGGTTCTCAATAGAATCCCAACGAAGGAATACAGTCGCACATGTCAGATTATTCATTACTGGAAGAATAATGACCAGTCAGAAGTGAGTATAATTTTTGCTCATTTCCAAAATGACCCTCAATATCATCATCATCTTCTTCTACTGGCCATGTCCAAAAATAAATACAACTCTGTGTATGTGTGTGGCTGACAGAGAGAATCAACAAAGGAAGATTTATTCATCTTTGCTAATAATGACAAGTGGACATGCAGTGACTGACAGTGGTTTAAACAGTTAATTACTTTTACCATGAACATCTCCATTATCTTTTTCCACACACACACTCACCATCTTCGTTTGTGTGTGTGTGTGTATAACTTTCGGAGATAGCAGGGAGAGAACCTTGAGAATATTTAAATGAATTAGTATGCGCTCTCATTACATAAATTGACAATTAAAACTAATTTAAATGTTTTATCCTGTAACATTGAAAATTATGCCTTTCGTCTCCATTCAGATCCTCTCATAATTCTCAATTTCTAAAACAAGCCGTAGCAAACTGAAACGTTAATTAATTGAGAAAACTCTGACGTCGACACATCCCAATTTAAAATATGAATTTTCAACCCTTGCCGAAGCTGGAAAAAATGTATTGCAAAATATTTTAGCCCTGAACTTGACTAAAAAATTGAGGAATCTAAATTTTGTTACGAAATAAAAATAATTGTAGACATCCACAGTGGAGAGTCAAAAGGAAATGCCCAATCAACAACCAGAAATTTATTTCTCTTCCAGTTTCATGACCTTTTCCATTTTCTTCTTTCATACAGTACAACAGTTCAAAAATCAGTCTGGATTTAAACTGTCTGTCTGGCATTGAAGAGGAATGAAAACAAAGTGTGATTTTAACCCCTTCAAAGTGGAATAAAAAAATTATGGTTCTAAAAACAGACGGAAGGGAAAGCATAAAGAATATTGAGGAAGAAAGTGTCACACAACTCACGTGTGCCTGTCTGTTTCGTCCGATTTTGTATCATATAATCAGATCCACTTGAGTGCGAAAATTTTGCATCCAATGCGAATGTAAGGAAAAATTTTAGTTCTCAGGGATTCATGTAATAAAGGATGCGAAAAATATTTTTACTATACTTTTTTATCCTCCGTTCATTCCGTCATCGAATTACATTGTCTAAAGAGTGATCCGTACATTACAAGAGTTAAGAGTTTTTGCTCATTAGCTCTCCTTGTCTTTAGGAACAATTTTATGACGTCATGTTATTTCCCCCTTTTCATTTTGACACTGCAAAAAATCCTTATTAGCAGACCAGTGTACAGTGTACACTGTATGTACAGAGGGAACATATTTATTTCTTGAACATTTTTACGATATTTAAAATCTCAAACTGTAATTTTGACAGGTTTTCTTTCTCTCTCTTTTTCTACTACTTGTAAAAACAGACAAACCGGAAGTGGGCTATTCCCCCTCTTCTCATTTTCCCTTGTACCTGTCATTCAATTTGAAGCCTCAGTCTCTCATTAAATCGTAACTCTCTGGAGTTATGATGGTTAGAGAGCCAAATTACGGGGAATTGTGAATAATAATTGTAATTAAACTTTTCATTAGCTTGTTCTCTGTTCAACGTCTCTCTCTCCACTTCAAATCCGTGTGTATTGTAGTTTTGGAAAGACAAGAAGGAGGAGGAGGGAAAAATCACTTGGGATCTTTCAGCATCATCATCAGATATCCGGTCTCCACCTGTCTATGCAATTTATTTTTGCTCGAGAAAGAGAGGAGTGAATCAAAAATCCTCCAAATCACATAATGACACGAGTTGGCTCTTTTAAATGCCAAATTATTTTACATTACACACATTAGTGAAGGAAAATAGAGAAGGAGGAAGAGTTAAATAGAATTAAAATTGTATCAAGATTTTCATTATCTCAGACTTATTATTGCAGCCTTTATTTTTTGTGACTTTTCCTCCATTTCATCTGTGGATTAATCCACAACCAAAACCACGCACGTTGAAGGAAAAAGAAGGAAAATTACATGAAAAAATGTGCACGACTTTAGAGCGTCAATAAAATTTAAAATTGCAATTTTCTTGGTATTCTTAGTAAGAATTTCTTACACATTTCTGCATCTTTTGAGCCAATAGTCTTGACATTTGTATTACAAAAGGAGCAAAAAAATAAATCAAAAGGAAGAACAGCCAGACCGATCCATCCTCTTCTGTTTTTACAATGAGAAAATTGACAACTACACAGTAGCCTTTACACCTCCATTTACTACATAATTAGAGGATGGACATGGCAAGTACAAGTCAGCGAGTAATTTAAACATGAAAAACAAGAACCACTGGACCAATTAGTGAAAAAGTTTGTTCATTTTCTCAGAGTACCTCAGAAAATATTGATGGCTAAACCAGAATCCTACACAGTACACATAAATGTGTGTATTTTTGAACACAAAATTCCCATCAATATACACACACCTCCATTCCACTCAGCTGTGAACGGACATGCAATTATAATTGAGATTACTCCACTCTCTTCACTTTAAAGTACTCAAGAGGCAGAGGTGAGTACTGAGTACTGGAAGGAAAAAATGAGAGTAAAATAGAATTTTGCGAAGAAAAAAATCCGTTGTAATATTTCACACACACACACACACACACACACATACGGTGCAATGCCCATGTGTGTGTGCAAAAACACACACACACGGTGAGAGGGAGACTTAATTTTCATCGATGTGCGTATAATAGACATATCTGGATTACGCCTCCTTGAATCGAGTCTGACATTGACGAAGACGAATTTCCTCTCCTCTCCTTTGAGGACTCGGGGGGTCTTCCTCCCTTAAACACACACACACACTCACCTTCCATTATAGGAGGATGAGGGTAATCGAAACGTAATGAATCTCAAAGAAAAAGAGAGGGAAAGGGAGAGGTTTTGTGGGGGCAAAATAAAAAATTACATGGATTAGATTCAGATTTTTGAAACGTCTTCCTTCTCTTTTCGAGAGAGAACCTTTCTCCACGTCATGGATTCTCCAGTCTTCTCGGTTTCTCTTCCGGGACTTTGGGATTGGAAACTCTAATTTCCCAATTTCTCCTCTCTTCGCTTTGTTTACTCCTGGGTTGTTTGTGCGTGGTGTGTGTGTGTTTGTGGGTTTCCATCCAAATGCTCAATTATACAGCAATAATTAAGGCCAGCCGCTCATCCTCTTCTCCTCCGTTTCCAGTTCAACTCTTGACAAAATCCACAATCTGCAATTCGCATCTCATCTCCTCTCCTTCTGGCCTCAATGGATCTTCTTCGAAGAGTTTCCCTTGATCAAATCTTTATGTCCAAAAGACAAAGACAAGGAGCACCCTAGACACTTCATGACTCTATATGTACAGGGTGACACGTGAGCCACAACCACCGCTAAATTTTAAAAATCCAACACTTCACAAAAATTTTTGAAGCCTCAAAATTTCTTGTAGCTACCAACGGCAGCCTGCCACTCAGTGTCGGGTCAGCAGGTTAGATTGGCAAAAATCCAACTTTCTGAGCTGACATCTGACATCTGACCCCTGAAATTCTGGTGCTTGAACCCTGAGGTCAAGTTTTAAAGCCAGAAAAAGAGGTTATGGCGACCCATAACCCTGTACAGCAGAGTATACAAATTCCATTTGCAAAATTCCAGTTCATCACATAGCGAATACTGTGTGTGTGTGCTTTCTCTCTCTCTGGCCCTTTCCACTTTCTCCTCCTCGTGTTTGTGTTTGTGGATAATCCACAAACACACAACAAAATAAATGGAAGGGGGAAGAGAAGAAAACGCCAAAGAAATTCATGGAGGACCATTCAATTTCTCCACAAAGTGCTGTTAAGTTGCTGTCCTCGTCCTCGACTCTCCTCCTTCTTTCCTCCCTACACTTTGTCCAGTCCATACTCTCCAGTACAGACTGGAGAGAGAGAGAGAAGCACTCTTGGCTCTGGAGAAAACCAAAGACTCATCTACTAAAATGGAGGAAGAGGATACATTATAGACTCGCTTTGCTCCTCATTGTCTCCAATACCCCGAGAGAGAACCCGAGAATAAAGTCAAGGAGGATTCGAGCTCTTCTTCCATTCTCCAGCACAATGAGAAGGAATCAACCCACTCAAGACAACAGCCGAGACCACAAATCTTCCCAGTTTACACCCCGAAATGTTCCCTACCCACAAATACGTACTTATACCGTACACAAGAAAACACCGAAAAAACCGGCTACCACTGTCTTTGCAATTGAACCCGGGGTTCTATGCGTGTCCTCAAATGTTTATTTTTTATTTTTTTTCTACGGCCGTTACTTCCAAGTTGCGAGTCTCAATCGAAATCCAGCACTTCAATTCCCATTTTACGGTAGACTGATAATCCTCTGGAGAGAAGAGATTTGGAGAAGAGGACAACAGAAAATTTCATTTCATTTGACATGTAAAAATGTCCACCCAGTCCGTCGCTTTTTTTTCTTTTCATCCTCCTCATCAGGTCCTCATTGTCCGTCTCCTCCACTCCGAATCGGAGTCTCCGATCATTGCTAAAGTTGCAATCTGTAAGATGAGAATTTTTTCCTCCCCCTCCCATTAACATTAGCCAACTTCATTTAAAATACAGTTTGAAGGTTGAAGGGAAAGTTGTTCTGACTTTCTCCAATTCGAAAATGAGGGAAACGAGGAGGATAAGAAAACTATTCGGAAGGAAGATAACGGAGAAAGAAGAGTCGAGGAGAGACAGACACAGGAAATATGAAAAAGTTGAGTGAGACGGGGGTTTAATTGCACTTTGATAATACTCACCCCGGGTATTTAGGTTTTGAGTAAAAAAAGTGGATCCTACAAGTGAGGGAGAGTAGTGGAGGGGAAGAGTAAAGAGAAAGAGAAGCACACACGCACAGGAGAGTCTTCAGAAGTTGAAGACTTTGAGAATGGTAATGGCAGCCACCCTCCTCCTCCCTCAATAACACGTCAAGCAGTCTTTTGCCATCAATAAAAGTTTAGCTTGGATTCCCTCCCGTTCTCCTCCTCCAGTCTGCCTGTTGTTTCTCCATAATATTGTTGAGGACAAGCGGAGCTGGAGGAGGAGGAAAAGGAGGCAATGAGATGAGAGAGACGGGAGAAAAGTCTAGTCTAGCGTACAATTGGAATTGCTTTCTCTTCTTTCAGTTTCCTCCTCCCCTCCGATAGTTTTCTCCTTAGTTTTTATATAGTTTGTAGACTCCTCCTTCCCCCTCATTTATATTATGGGATAAGCACTTTGTCTTCTTTTACTCATCCCCATGCATCCTTTGTCCCATTTCGGGGGCAAGGAAAGAGAAAAGCGTTGAGCCTTTCAAGTAATTTCTCCAGTTTAATAGACAGGCTCTATCAGAGAGAGAGAGGAGAGAGAAAACTGTTTGGGATATTTCAAGGGGAAAATATGGATTAGCCAATACAATAACAATGGAGGGGAAAAATGCTAGCGGAGAAAGTAGCGGGGGTCCGTCACATAATATTACGCAAACTTTCTTTTGCTCCAATGAAATGTGGAGACAAACACAGGACGACACACACGCATTAAGGAGGGATGGGACATACAGAGGATGACAAAAAATACACATTTGTCAAAATTTTGTCTTCATTTTGTGGAATGAAAGGAGGGAAAGTCAAGAGTCAACAAAAATAGGAAGAGGGAAGGGAAAGGTGATGCGTGCTTGGGATTGACTCACACGATATTACACAATTGGAAAATAAGCAGAGGATTTTTTTCTTTGGACAAAGAATTATGGGAGGGGAAAGAAGAGGATTACACTTTTGATACCAAAAGTGTAGGACAAAACATGAACCTTTAGTCTCCCACGCAATTGACACACATAAGCGTGGAAGGGAGGGCGAAAGTGAAATTTATTGGAGATACGAGGTGACTTTCTCTCAACCTTTTTTTGTGTACACAGGGAATGGTGGGGGAAAGCAGGTGCTGAATTTGTATCGAGTTGACAAAAGGGAGGAAAAAGGAGTTTAGCGGATGATGAGGATGTGCGTGGGTGGTCAGAGTTCCGTGTCGTGTGTCACAGGTCGAGTTTATGACCTTTGTCATAATACATGGGGAGGATTTGTGTGCGTGTGTGGGGTACAAACGGCGATTTAATTTATGTTGTAGTGAAAGTCGACAGAGGGAAAGAAGGGAAAAGATTTTGGAATTTTGAAAACAGGATTCAGAAAATTGTATATTTCGTGAAAAACTAACCAATAAAATTAGACAACATTATTAAAAATTTGAGAAATTAATTGAGGACGAAACAGTAAAAAATACAGAAGGGAAGATGTCAAGAGGTTTGGTCAAAAAATTTGTATATCTCAGCTAAAAATTCGGAAAAGAGGTTAACGGACAGCGGAGGGAGTTCCATGTGCACTGTAAAGAAATTTGGTAATTAAAATTATTGAAAAGTGTGGGAAAGTTTAAAAATACAGTGAGTAAAAAAATACTCACAATTACTCTCTGTTGCCTGTCGTATTGTCCCATCCTTGTAAGTTATTTTGTAATGGGGTGCAGAGTTTAGACTGGATCCACCTTGACCTGAACTCTGACCTTGGACTGGATTGGGTTCATTCCTAACCAAAATAGTTTTGTAGGATGGAGCGCCAGGGATGTACCGAGTGTCCCGGAGGATTATGTCTGCCACTGTCTATACATAAAAATTTTCAGTGTACTTGATGCTACGTTGTAATTTAAATGGCTTTCGTAGTTAAAATGTAAATGGAATTACCAGGACAGCAATTACGTCCGAATTAGTCCAGGTTGAGCAGGATCCTTTGATGTCATAAAAAATGAAGGTGGCTAGAGTCTCGGCTTCATTTCGGAGGACAACGCCTTGTTTATCCGTCTAAATAAAAATTGTAAAAGTGATCAACAAATTAATCATGATTTACGTAATATAGTTTCAAATTTACTAATGGCAAGGTTCCTCTGTACAGGATGAGAGTGAGTCGGTTCATGTTTAGTTCACAGTGAAAGTTTTGTTGTTGTTGGTTGGGAATGAGAGTCGAGTGAATAGTGGTAGGACTTTCACTCCCACTTTCTCCAGTTATCCTTAGGCCTTCAAATATGGCTTTCAACACGGCCATACATGCTCGATAGTCCTCTTTGTTTATTCTCACCTGACAATAATCACACATTAAATATTAAGTAAATTGTTACACATTAAGTTGTTGACAGTTTTTCTTAAAACAAAATTGAAATTGGTTTTTTTTAAAAATGGTGTAGTTGAAATCAAGCAAAGCTTACGACGTTGTTTTCTAAATGACCAACAAATTTTAGATGAGGGATGGAAGAACACCAAGGAGAAAGGCTCCAGTGTGCAGTACATCGAAATGAAAGTGGATTCAAAATGAAAACTTGGACAGGTAAACTTGGTTGTTGTTGTTGATGGTCCAGATTCAGGTAAACTCTAATTAAAGACAGCACGTGATTAGTTTAATGCATGGTGGTTCAAATAGATTGTAATGAAATCTTTGCCATTTTCCCCGCGTCACTGCTTTGACTTCCAGAGATCAAAGTAGGCTTAGTACTTTTGCAAGCTCGTTTAAAATTTTGCACAAATTGTTTAACTTCGACGCCGCTTGCTCTCTTCTATGTTATCAACGTCAAAGTGCTCGGCACAAATAAAATATAAAAGTGAAGACGAGTGGCGTGAAAGTTTAACGATTTTTCTTTAACATTTTTCAAGTGTACAAATCAATTGTTGACCTCTGGAGATCAGCCGAAAAGATAAATCTACTGAAAAGTTGTTTTCCCTGACTTTCAACAATTATTTTTAATGACTCTAGCAGAATTGAACCAAGCTCGTCAAATGGCAAAAAATTGGAGGCAATGTACTTAACAATAAAAACGATTGTACTTCAGCTCCACTCACCTGGACACATAAGCACTAATTAAATTAAAAGAGATTTCATTCATGACTGCCATCCTCTTTCTCTTACTACCGTCCACCGACATTTCCCTGAACTTGTTTTGAACGGACAGTTTGCCCAGATTAATACAAATCCCCTCGGGAGAATTCACATCTCGTGGGAAAATGAGTCTGGGCGCCTGGTTCAAATATTATTTTATTTAATCAGTTTCTCTCCTGTCATTAAATTCTGTTATTATTTAGTCACCTCGATTTGTATGTCAAATAATATTTTTTGCAAATCTTCCTCCTCATTTGACTCAACTTGTTTTTGCACATCTTCTTTTGGCCTCCGTGTGTCCAGTTGTAACTGGACAACAATTGCCTATAATAAATTGTTGAATTTAGATACCTCATTTGTTAAAATGCATTCTATAGATTTAATCAGAATCCTTACCTTGATGTAAGATATGAGAGTTGGTAAGATGATTGCTATTAAAAAGCACACTACAAATTAATTTCCTCTTCCAGAAAAAGATTTTCTACAGTTTAATTTACCATAAATTGTCCCGACAGTCAAGTTTAACTTGACATTCGGATTCTTCACCTCACTACCAGACTTGCTCAAATCTTCTTCGTACATGGCAATTATAAACTTGAGAACTTCGGACTTTTGACTGTCAATTGACAGTAACTGAAATTATCGAAAACTTTCATTACACTTCATTTAAGTATATCGAAGAGAGAAAGTACAAGAAATTCACCTTGTGGTGTCGACAGTCTGGATCCACGCTGGAAATTGTGAGTTTTTACATTTTATTAGAATTTTAATTAACTAGACACTCTCTTAGAACAGAAGGAAAAATTTCCCGGAAAAGGGTAAAATTTTGACTGGAGGAGTGCAACTTATACGGGAAACTTCAGGAGAAGCTAAAGTCATTTTCCCCGGAAGAAGGTA
>WJFB01002261.1:0-20760 GCA_009870185.1 Pygmarrhopalites habei
TGCTAAAAAAACTCTTGTCCTTCCTCTACAACGTCCCTTTGGAATTTTGTCAATATCTCAACCCGTTCAAAAATGCCAAATTTTTCATATCAGGGAGTCAATTGTGGGACACGGTGTACAGATGGTGTGTGTTGGGGGCTGCCAATAAATTAATTAATTGAAATTGACGATGAATTATTTTGATGTGGTTTCCTCTACTACTATATACAAGTATTATACTAGTTTGCATAATGAGGGGTATTGGATAAGATGGTTGTGATGTGTGTGTGAGAGAGAGACATTGAGAGGGGAGTGTAGAATGAGAAGAAATTTATGTAAAGTTAGAACGTGTTCAACAAGAACAAGAGTAACGTTCATCCTTATGACACTGTTACGTAATGTCAAGTCAATGCGTAATGTTGGACAGCTAATGGAGTCATTAATCTTTTTTGTTTTTTCTTCTCCTTCAATTCACTCTCAATTATTTTTGTTTTGATGAAAGGCCGCCACTGTATTGCATTGCAGTACAGTGCAATACAAATGGGCTGACTGCCATACCATAATCCGTATCGTTTCATATGTCAAAAAATTATTGACTGTTTGAACTTTTAACACATTTCAACTATTTTATGAGCTCTCTCTCTCTCTCCACTTCTTGTACTAATGAGAAGGCTTAATTTGACCGTTTTTTTCTGCAAATCAGTGCAAAAAATTTTTGGGTGTGGGTTAGTGTGGAAAGGGAAATTATTATTAAAGAAATTCGTACTAGTTTGGATTAATTTTTGAAGGTAACAAGTAAATTGGGAATTTTGATAAAGTTCAACGTCGATTGACATGACTCGAAATATTTTCGTACCCAACTAAACAAAGTTCTTGTAGCCCCTTTCGTCTGGCATAGTAAATACCAATTAAATGGGGGATTGTCCCTCACGCTTCCAATTTCAAATTGGCCTTACTAATTGAATTCTATTTTGAACTAATTGGCCTGCCTATCTATTGCAATTTAAATTCGGAGCCTAACTCGTCCATTTAGTAATCTAGAAAGATGTAGGGAAAAAATTATTTCTTACCTGTCTTTGACCCTGTGGACTGACGTATTGTTCCTCCAAGACTTGTGGAGCGGCTGTAGGTGAACTGGACTCTGGAGCTTCTGTTGGTCTTTGTTGTTTTACCCGGATTCTTCGAAGTCGGGTCTGAAATTTTAATCATTTAAATATTTATCTATTCTCGACGGACAGACTCGAAGGAGACAGCGGGAAATTGGAGAGAGAGATTTTTTGATTCTTACTGTAGTTCCGGTGGGCCGGGGATTTCCATTCTCGTCGAGACTGACGGGTCGGCGGATTCGGTATTTTCTAAGTGTTTTTTTAGGGACGCTCGTTTCGTCAGAGGAATCTTGAGATAGGGCCACTGCAATCAGGACACTGACTAGTAGGAATACCTACATTCAGGAGGACCACCACAAGAAAATTAATTACTGTGAAGCTCGTCAACAAATGGAATTTTAAAAATGTTCTCAATAATAATAAAAAATCAATTATCGCATTAACAAATGATTCTTAAGAAGAATTAAGGATGAAGAACTAAATATGTGTGAACACATAAGATCAGACAAAATGTGGCCAAATAGCGTCGAGCCACCGCAAAGCATTTTTGTATTTTTTAATTATTTCACTTACCAAAGAAATCCTCATTTTGAAATATTCTCAGTTGATCCTTCTTCTTGGAGTAAAAAATAGAAACTTGAATTTTTTTCACCTACAAAATAACACACACAATAAATAAATCACACTATTTTTTCAAAAAAATCCTTTTGGACGTGTGGGCGAAAATTCACAAATTCACAACTAAATAAATGAAATACGGAATTTCTCCTTCTCTTCCACTGACACTATGACTAAAAAGATTTTAAAAAGGAAAAGCACTAACACACCACAACAGAAGAAGAGGACGAGAGGGAGATTTTTAAGCGTCCAGTGAGAGAGCGTTGTTTTCTTCCGAGAATCCAAAGGTAATATGAATGTAAGGAGCAAAACTCATTAAAGTTTTATATTATCAGAAGAGAGACGCTGGGGTTACCATTAGAACACATATATACAGAAGTCAACGCTAAAGGTATGTCTTACATAAAGAGAGGGAGAAAGAGAGTGAGAGTGAGTGTGTGTGTGTGGCTGGACTCTCTTTTGCATAAGGTAAGAACTACCCCATAACATCACCACAACACAGCAACAATGTTTTTCGTACCTCAATAAAAAAGGGATATGGAAAATCAGAGCAGAGCACAACAATCCTCCTCACACACACACACACACACACACTATACCCCATTGGTGTAGTATGGTGTGGAGGTATACACAAAATGACGATGAGTTTTTATGAGAAGACCCATTATAATCCTTACCTTTACCTCCATCACATTTCGTAATCTATTTGTCTTTTTTATTATTATATAAGATTCATATCAACAAGAAAAGACAACCACGACACACACACATCAGAGACAATGAGAGTGGCAATTTTTATGGAGATTTTTACATTGACATTCCCTCCGTCATCCGACCATTAGCTTTTCTCTCTCTCTCTCGGTACCTTTAATTTAATATTCATTTTTCTCAACAATCCTTTTTTTCAAACTCCTCCCCCTCTGCCGTTTTTTCCCATGAACAAATGTCAAGCTTGTCTAGGTACACTTTTTGCACATTTGCAAAAAATAATTAAATCAAATGTAAATGATAGAAGTAATGGAAGCAAGGATTTTGGAGGGCAGAAAAATTGGGATGAATTTTTGTTCCACTTGGACGCCGATCACAAGTCCAGCCTAAGAAGTAGCGTCTCCACAAAACCTTAGTTGCAATCTACGTTTATTCGTTCGTAGTTTGTACGCCATTAAAAAATTACTATTTTGTGACCATCATCATTGACTGAGTATTAATGGTCCAATAAAAATTGTAAATTGTTGGATCCGTATCTTTTCTCACAATTATGTCAATAACTCATCATTTTTTTCACCTTTTCATCTCCTCTCTCTCTCTCTCAAGCCTTCGTATGGAAATAAAAGACAAGAACATAATAACAACAATTGAAAAGGACAAAACGACGGGGAATAAAATTTTACACTTAAAACAGTATTTTAATGTAGCAACAAATAATAGTTTGTGTCATGTACAATATGTAAACAAGACTGTATCAAGACAGCCTTACGTCATATCCACATTTACTAAATATTTATTAAACTGTAACCAATAATTATTTTTTTTCTCATTCAATATTTATAGTATGAACTTTCTCATAGAGTCATCCTCCTCTTTTGTGTGTGTGTGTCAAAGTTCTTGGACCTCCGCGTCATCAACAACTTAACGAACAGAGAGAGAGAGAGAGAATTCAAAGGCAAAACTACATGTAATATTAAATGTTGTTTTTGATATGTAATGAAATTGAAAGTGTACAGTGTGAATAACATAAGAATCCCTCGACATCAGTTAATGAGAGAGAATTTTTGCGTGCAAAGCATTTTAATTTTTTATCTGATTCTCAAAGGAAGTCCACAGCGTGTGCTTGTGTGTGTGTGTATGGTAAAATCCCATGGAGAGGGAGTTGCTCCATTAAATTAAAACCAGATTAAATAATAATCTAAACTTAGACTATAAGGCCAGAAATTCAACTGACGAAGTAATTCGTGGTCACGTTCCCTGACTTCCATGAGCGGCGTTGAACTCTGACAAAAAATATTTTAACGCAAAAAAATTAATTTGATTCGCAAATTTTCACGGAAAATCCTGGAGTTTGCAAGAAATTTTTGCAAGAAAAAAACTCCATGTTTTTTTAACTTCCTCAAGAAAAATTTGAAAAGACAAGAAAGGAGACAAGAGGATAGCCGGGGGACAAGGCGGAAATTTTTGTCATGATTATACTTTTTCCATCCTTTTTTTCCTCATCTCATCGTCAGTGGACAATGCTCTAGATTGTTCTCTTGCCGAGAGGGAGGGGGTGTTAAAAAATGTGTGTGTGTGTGTGTGTGTGAGGTGAGACAAATTTTTAGTTTACATTTTATTTGTTGTTCAAGTGTGATTGGAATTTCCCAATTGTTTACTTTACTTAACACAACACATTTCTCACACACTCTTCGCAGAGTTCTCTTTTGTGATGAGTAAAGACAAAGACCAGAGACACTGGCGAAAATTGGCAGTCATGCAATACAATACGATGGATATTACCAACTTCCTACGCCAACTCTCAACTTGTTGATGTCGACTTCCGAAACACAAACACACAGACAGAGAGAGAGAGAGAGAGAGGGAAATGCTAGACAAAAGTGAGACTTTTTTATTTCACATGAAAATTCATCGACTTATACAATCGTCATTACTGCAGTATTTGCCCCCCACAAAATCTTCTCTCTCTTCTCTCTTCTGTCATGTGAAGGGTCGTTAGGGAAATTCAAAATACTTTAAATGCTACTCAATATCGTCCACAATTCCCGTTCACCCTGTACATCCTGACCGTGTAGAAAATAAAAGGAAAATGGTCGAGAAGACACATAAAGTTAAAATATATTAGCTGTGTGTGTGTGTGTGTGTACACACCAACCATTCTTCTTGTGTTTCTCACAGATCTCCAAAATCCCTCCTCCATTCTTGTCATAATGACACACAAGGTTTGAAATATGAACGGAGATATGCAATTTAGTGTGTGTGTGTGTGTGGGATATGAAACGTGAATCTTTTGTTTTATATTTTTTCTTCCATCCCTTCTTCTCTCTCTCTTGTTTTTGCCTATGAGCACTTAAACCCCAAATCTGTCAAAGACAAGAGAAGTCTGGATTACAATTATCTTTGTCTTTTTTGCATAACTCTCCATGATCTCTTTATACAACTCCAATTCTCTCTCTCTCTGCCATTAATTCCTTTTTCCCTTTTGTTTTCCTCATGTTTTTTATCGTCGTGTTTTAGCCCTCGGCTAATGACAAACTGGGATTTACTCATTTTTTAACAATCAGAGTAAAATACTGGATTTTTACGATCAGGGATGATCCCAGTCTGTCATCTTCTTATGACAGGAGGAGGAAAATTGAACATTTTTATTAGCATAATATAAAAATTGTTGAGAGAGAACTGAATCTTTTTTTACAAAGAAGGAATTGTCTTCAAGCTACAATTCATTGAGCGCCGTCACTGGAAAAATAAAACCGATCGGCGTCCAGCTCTGTCAAAAATCCCCATTCATTGTTTCTTTGACAAGATGGTCGATATTTAATCTTGGAATAAATCACGACTCAAGGGAATTTGTAATGATGATGATGAGTGTCTGGAATTAATAAATTTGAATTCAATTGTCCATATTAGTAAGAGAAGAAAGAAAGCTTGTTATCTATTTTCTTAGCACAGCACAGCATTTTCTTAGCGGCCGCGGTTACCAGACAATGGATAAGATGGTTAAAATTAAATGGAGATAAGTTGAATAAAAATACAAAATGCAAATGTCAAGGCAAAGAGGAAGAAACAGAGAGAGAGAGAGACAGATGAATGAGATAGGAAACAGATTTTCCCTTTCTTTCGTTCTTTGACATTTTATTATTATTACCATTCGCAATTGTCACATTCCATCTGCATTCTGCAAAACTCTCACTCTCTTTCCCTGCCTCGCACTAGCCAGCCAAACCCCCATTGACAAGAGTGTTAACACGGACACAGAATATTTTGCACATTTTTCTATCACATTGTCTCATCCCGGCAGGACAGTTCACATATTTGTATTTTACCATTGTTCATTTACATATCACCTCCATTTTTTGTATTGTTGTTCCGTTGTAAGAGAGGAGAGAGAGATTGCGAGTTTAAATGGTTTCTTGTTGAAATATTTTTATCTTTCTATTATTGAGATAGTGGGGGAATGTGCGTGTGTGTGTGACAATGAGGGTTATTTGGACGAGGAAATGAAGAGAAAATTTCAGAAGTGAGAGAGAGAGGTAAACAGGGAGGGAAAAAGGATCCGAGCTGTGACAACAAGTCAAATGTAACAATGTGACTTGACTACATAAATTTAACTGTTGTGGGTTAATTGGATTTAGATTGAAGGGAAATTTCCCATTAGCCATTTTAAATCAACAAAGGAGAGGAAGGAGAGGAGAGGTTAAGCTACTGCCTAGTATTTTCGTAATAAAATGTCAAATACAAAGTACGAAAGAAAAGGGCCACTTCCGGCGTCGACAAAACCAGGGGAAAATTTTGACACTTGAATGCTGAAGACATTTTACAAAAAAAAGTTGAGAAATTAATGGACGTAATTGTCACATTATGTACTTACATCATTAATGATAAGATTTCCATTTAATTAATTAAACCGATCAATTGTGAAAGTGGCACTAAAAATTGATTTTATTTTAATAAATGTCAAGTCCACCAAATTGTCAACCACAATTTGTAACCAATAATCTATTTATGACGTAAGAGAGAGAGTGTTCAAATAAAGTTAATTTCTACTTGGACGCCGTTCACTCAAATATTTTCTTAGACAGTCCTCACACTAATCACAGCCAGGTGTTTTGAGATTCGAATTTAGATTAGGGAAATGATTTTGTAATCCTCTCATCTCAGGTTTCATTTAAAAGAGTTCCAATTGTACAAAATTAATTTAATTTTGAGTATTGGTTCCTTGTCTCTCTCATAGAACAGGCCATTGTGTGTGTGTGTGTCGTTTGTTCTTGTCCCATTACATTGTTGTTGTTTTGTAATATCTTCCTCCTGCTGACTCTTAAGATACCCTCATCCAAACACACACGCACACACACACCACCACATTAAATAATATTTTGTTAATGGCTCAGCACGAAATTGAAAATACACACACACAATGTAGAGCAATTGGTAGCGTACACTGAATCCTGTTGTGTGTGTTTGTATGCATAGTTAAAATGTAGCAGACAAACGTAATTTTATTTGCTCTCCTTTTATCTCTTGTTTCACTCTCTTGATTGTTTTCCTTCTGTGTGTGTGTGTCTTATTGACACAAACTGGGGATAGCCTCTCATGATTTGTACTTTGTGCACTCCTCGTCAAATGGATATTTCGTCAACTGAGTTGGACATAAAGAATTTTAGCGTATTTTTGCACCACAACAACAACTAACAGGACCAAGAGAGAGAGTGTGTGTGTGTGTCGTAGGTTAGGGGGGAAATAATATTCAATTTTTTTTTGAATATGTATAACACAGACAGAGATAATTACATCTTTTGGAACACACTTGTTCTTTGTTTTACAATGTTTGACTTGAGAAGGAGGAACGACAGGAGAGGAGAACAGCAGCAGCTGGTCAGTTGAATTAAATTTAATTAATTGCCTGGCTTTGGCTTTGATTTCATGTGATGTTGACACTTGTAAAGTGAGGAGAGGAGGGGAGAGTAAATCACCATTGTTGAATTGTTATTATGATTGTGCCTAACCAGTGTAAGCACACACAAACACGTCTTTCGATTGAGAGAGAGAGTGTGTGTGTGTGTGTGTGTGGATTTCAATGATCAATGTGAGTGAACATTGTGTATTGATTTCAACCTTTTGATGTTGTTCTTGATGGACTGGGATTATGTAATCCCAATTCTTCCATTATATAATATAACAGACAAAGTGTAGTCAGGCCTGCACACCTCTCGTTTGTGGTGTCTGTATTGGCTTGGCTAGTAGCTATCTCTCTCTTTATTTGGTTTTGAGATGACTAATTATTCCGTTTTTAAAGATTATTGCAAATTTTCCCCTCCTTCTTCTCCCCCTTTTAATACGTAATGAGTTCACAATTTGTAATTCAATTTGGTCTGATTAATGCAGAAGGAGAGTAAATTGTCAATGTTCATTTACTCTGATTCTTCTCTCTCTAGGCAGAGGGATGGTGTGTGTGTGTGTGTGTTGTCAATACAAAGAGAAATGGGTGATTTGCACTTCGTTTGGGTCACATTCAGTTGATTTGTGCTGAATGGTGTAAGGGAATAATTAATAAAGAGTAAAAATGCAATTAAGTCGTGTAAAATGTCAAGGAATGCTAAAATAAAAATTCATTTTAAATCCGTTTGGTTCGACGTCGCTTCGTATTTTTTCGACTTCATTTGGAACTCAATAGGTTCAGATGAATGTACGTGGATACATTTTTGAGAGTGACTTGTATATCAACAAAGTAATAATCTCCGGAAATCCAGGTGTGAACCCTGCTCTCAAGTTAAATGACCTTAAAATCTGTCTGCATTCGTCTCCTCCATCACACAGACGCATGATTTATAACTCCCCCGACAAAATACGGAGAGTCATGAATGGGAAAATCATCCCCCTCATCACACACGCAAAAACAAAGAAAAATACAGGTAGGATGGGGGAGAGGAGTGGCAGGAAACCTTGCAAAAAGAATATATTTTTGCACACACAACTCCAAGATGTCTGAAACAGTTTGTGTTTTATGTATTTTCCCTTTTTAACCTCAAGGGCAAGATCATCACTCTCTCCCCCCACACAATAATAAATATTCTCCTTCCTTCACGGAAATTCAAAATGTAGCATCAATATCAACACTCCTTGTGTCGTCCAGAAAAATGAGGAGAAGAAACAATGATAATAAACATTATTCACCAAGTCTCTCTCTCTGCATTTGTTTACATAACATTCTACATATCGCAATATGCAGAAATACATTACGTGATGATGGAGTGCCTTCAAATAAATTCTATATCATTAACTCACACACACTCACTCTCCACTCCACTTCCGTCATCCCATTGGATACATACATCCCCTGTCCACAGGGTACACACACACTCAGAACAGTGAAATGTGCAAATTCTCGATTGCGAATTAAAATGACCACTCCACTTGTATTGTAATGCAGGTACATGGCAGTCCAGTTTTAAACATGAGACGAGGATTAGAGGGACTGGGGGAGGGGAATTTGCATAATGACCTGTACTTTCGTCATTTTTTATTATTGAGCTATCTCCTCCTTTATTTTTCAGGGTGAAGCCCCTATCATCCTCCTCCATCCTCCGTCCTCCTCCTCTTCTCTATTCAAATAATTTTTCCCACAATCTTTTTTCTTGGCATATGAGTTGTAAGGAAACAGTTCATTAATATTGAGACTCAAGGGGAACAATGGAAAATGTCAGATTTTTAAAATTCAACTCCACACACACGCGCACACACACTCTACAGTGTAGTGTATTAAGGTTGTTGAAAGGAGTGTCCAATATTTAGTATTTAAAATACAAATAGCGCTTTGTTACTTTATTTCCTCCTGGGGTACAGTAGGTAGATAATTACACAAAAGAGAGTTTTGCAGGTTTGTGCAAAATTAGAGAATGTGAGGAAAGGAGAGACTCGTTTAGACAATCTTTTTCTCTATTTTGATGAGCAGAGTCAGAGTAGAGTAGAGTGTAAGGGACTGGGTTGAGTTGGCTCTTGTTTGCCGGGGGAAGTAGACTTTTTAAAAAACAAAGTTTTCCGAGTTAATGGAGGGGGAGGGAGTCTGTCATTAAATTGTTGCAGAAAAGTGCTCCGAGGATGCACAGAGACAGTCCCTTGGAGCAGGTACTTGTGACATTATGCGTCAAGCGGATTGAAACGTCTGTCGGCTTTAATGCTTACATGAGCTAATGGGGAATTTTGAAAAATGTCTATGTTGTGTAAGGGAAAAAGGGGCAGGATTTTTTGAATGATGTAATTTTTATTGAAACGAAATTCTTTTAAGTGTGTACAGTACTTGGACTGGTACAATTCTAGGAATAATGTGTGCGTGCGTGTGTGTGTCATGGGAATGGATGGGAGGATAGTCATCAATTATTGCATCGATAATGTGTCTGTGGGGGAGATGTAGTTCAAAATGATTCTCTTTCTTGTTAACTGTAATGCTTAATTAATTATAATTAGATAATCAATCATATCATAGATATGATTTCATGATTAGGATGAGGATTGTGTGGGATTGTGACGTAATTACAATTTAATCTTTACACAATCATCAAAGTCTAAAGTGGACAGTGAAATTTCTACTTTGACTTTAAAGTCGCAAAAGGTTGATAAAATGAACACACGGCGTCGAACTGGAACAGAAACGTGGCGTTTAGTATCTGGATTTTTTTACGAAAATATGCTATATGAAGTGACATTTGGATGTGTGGTCACCTTGGATTAATTGTAAACAATTCATCTAGATTTTGCAGAAGGGGAAATTTGCATGTGGAGAAACTGGACCACCTTCGTGGTTGTCAATGATATTTTTTTGTTTTCTTTTGGTGGAGTGTCAACCATGAAGACGAATGGATGAAGACAGAGGAGCATAATGTACACACAGATATTTGCATAATATTTGCACACACTCCTTGATTATTGAAATCAAATCAGAACAAATTGTACAGTAATTTTTTGTGCGGGGTGAGGGAGGGGAGTTGATTTATTTGCATTTTATGTTGATGACTCCTGATAAGTTTTTGGGAAGATCACAAAAGTGAAGAGTAAAAGGATGTCCACATTATCATTGTTGTTATCCAGTGGTTGTTGTTGTTGTTTTTAAAGTGCATAATTTGGAAGGAGTTATTCAACAAAATTTTATATATTAGTGTAGTGTATATATTAATAAGGAGAGCAAGTACAGGATTTTTCACATTTTTGGTTTGGAATTACCTTCTCCTTATTTAAAATGATGACAAAAAAATAGAGGACAGATTATTGTGGTGGAAATTGGACAGTAGAGAGTCAAATTTTCAAGATTACCTTCAACCTTTTTAGTGGTAAATCCAGATCTGACCTGTAATGTGGTTTATGATTAAATTATGTAGGGGAGAGGAATTGAGAAACAATAACAACTGTTTTGAAATTTAGGTGCTTTAATTGTGTAAAATAATTTTTCTAAATAATACATGATGCAATTAAAACGGAGTAAATGGTCAATATTGAAAAAAATACTTCGACGCCGATCAGTAACATCCATACAGAGGAGTCACTCGCCCTCACTGTAGGTGTTTTAGACTTGGTCTTCAAAAATATATTTTTTTGCAAATTCCCCCCGCATTGATTCGTGAATTATCCCTGAACTCCAATTCGCAATCCACATGATAATTCTCCAAGGTCCATTTTTTTACTCCAATATCCGTCTACACCATACAAACTTTTGTACAAATTATAATTAAACCACGTTCCTCATACATTTATTTTTATTACATTTCCCCTTGACGCCAATTACTATTTTTCCCACTCACATTCTTTTGCAGCTAGACGCCCCATAGGATTTATGAGCATTCCTCAATTTAATTGAGAATTTCCCTAAATATACATACACACCCCCCTCCACGGACCCCCCTTCACATAATTTATGTAATTGAACCTCCACACTCACAACGCAATACCAGTAGCCACACACACACAGTGCACCCTCTCAGTCTGAGAGTAGTTGAATAATTAAGTTTTAATTGTATTTGCAAACCCCTATGATCCATCATGCACACACAACAATATAAATTGACCCTTCGATATGATCACTCGACCCGGAATCACATTCTCCTCCTCCAATCCATGCAATCCATCTTATCAATATTCACAAAAATCCCTATCCAAATCTTTCATCTGCCAATCCACAATCCTCTCTCATCCAACACACACACACTCTCTCCCTCTCTGTACAATGTGCACCTCCATGCAATACAAAATTCAAAAACCACGAATGAATGAAACAATTATGATTCAGGTGAGACATACACTTCACTCACACACACACACTGTGTAAGTGTATTGAAAAAAGTGGGCCACTGATTGATCATTTGATTCCAAAGTATTCAGACTGAGTGAACAGAACGCCCTTGCCTCTAGCATTTGTGTTTCTTTTTAGCACTCTCTAACCAGAAACGTAAGCTATTGTACACTACGCTATATGTACAATTCACCCATTAAAAACAGGAGCAGAGAATACTTCTACACATCAAATGTACGCATCAAAAATTGTCCATTATAATACAATTACATTACATTATTGCCCTATTTGTTTCTCCCAAGCCAAGATCTCGCGTGTGTGTCTGCTATTGGTATTCTTAGAGAATAGAGAATAGCATGGGCAGGTAAGAGTTTAAAGCCTTAAAAAGAAATCATAAGAGACTGTGTGTGTGTGTGTAATCTTGCCATCGTAATTCATACTCTTGATAATCATTTCATCCATTCCATTGGGATCTCAGGCACACACACACACATGAAGAGAAAGAGAGAGACCAACCCTACAACTCCACTGTTTGCTATATAAGCCAGACAATATAAACAGAGAACTTATGCAATAAATAACAAACATCATAATAAATATTTTTAAATTTTTCTCTACTTCAATCCTCAACTGTGGCTGCTGCTTTCTTCATTATCGTTTGCAGACTTCATCCCACTATAAAATGTGTGTGTGTGTCTCTCTCTCTCTCTCTTTTGTCAGCTTCAAGCAACCGGCAGGAAAAGGGAGTCAAGTCGAAGTCGGCACTCTAAAAAATAAGGAGTCAAATGCATTTGAAATTTATGAATGAAATCATTAGGTAAGTGCACACACACACAGGTAGGAGGAGGAGGATGTAGAATAGAGAGATGAGGAAGGTGTCCACCCAATAATAATAATGGAAAGTTAATGTGTGTGTGCGTGTGTGGTGGATTTTATACAGAATTAATTTTGACAAAAATACTATTCCCCAGGTGCTCCATTTGATTGCCATTTGATGAGGGGCTGCGGCTGGTATCTTGAGATTTCAGGATTAGCCCTCCATGTGCGAAAATGAAAATCTGGGGGGCTAATGAGAAATGTGTGTGTCTGTGTGTGTGGAGGATACGTGAGAGAGAGAGAAGAGATGGAGTTGATTTAAGAACGACCTATCCTTCCTGCATTTAATTTAGTTTCGGCGACTCTCCTTTTCTTCCACTGACTCTGATTGATGATTTTCAAGAGTGGAGCATCTGTGTGTGTGTGTGAGTGCGTGTGTGTGGGGAATCTCAAATTAAAATGGAAATCCACTCTCCTTTTGATTCAAACGACTCCCATGTAAGAACAATGCAATGCGATCGTCGGGCGAGAAGCAACGACGTTCAAGGCGAAAAATGTGTGAGAACAAAAAAAACAAAAGTATAAGTGGCAAAGTTCAATTGAAAATTTGAAGTTTGCCTTTTGTCCATCTTTTGTCAGAAATCCTCTCTCTCTCTCTTTTCAAATGTATTCAAAATACAAGGCTAGGATTGCGAGAGATGAGAAAATAGAAAAAATTATTGGCAATGTTATTATAAAGGGAATACAAAGGAAGTGAGTCATACTTGACCATTCTTACGTAATTAAGTAGGTAGCATTTCTATACTTATTATATCAATTCAAATATGTGTGTGTGTGTGTGTGGACAGAGGAATGAATGGAGAGACCAAATAGAGGGATGATGTATGGAGTTGGCAACAGTCATACTGTACTAATTTAGTGTGAATGATGGAAAGAAGACTAAAAAGATGATTTAAATGGTGGAATTTAAGAAAAAATTTGGATTACTACTCTAAAATTACACAATTTACTACGCCGTTTACGCGAAATAATTATTGAAAACCTACTAAGAAGTAGATGAACCCTTGGAGTGGAAAATTTCATCGAACGGCGTTCAAGTCATCACTAAATAAAAACCCACATTTTATTCCCTGCTTGAAAAGTTGAGGAATTTTAAATGGATTTTTCCATAATATTTCTTTTTGGCTCAAAATCAAAATTACAAATGGGCCATTTGAACTGGTCAAACAAATTGCGAAAAGTAATAATTGATTTGATTTACATTTTTGTGTTTAGTGTGCCCACTAATTGTCCCCTTTTTTGTGTGGAGGCAGTCGTATAATTTGTAATTTGTATTAATAACGAGAGAGATAATTATGTTTTTATAACATCTCCTTACTCTACGATTCTCAATTAGTGCATTACAAGATATTGTGGCACCTATTTGTTCTTTTTTTGGGTTGTAAAGGTGGTAGCACACACACACACAGATCTTAATTAAGTGGATTTAAACGAGTCGTAAAATTCGTGGGTCGGAGTTTTTCCTTCATAATTTTTCTCTGTGTGTGCGCGCGTGTGTTTTGTGTGGAGTTGGATCAATGACCAGAGATTTACAATTTTTATTGAAGTCTAACTGCAATGGGAAGAAGGAGAGGATGAGAAGTGATACAATATTTAATTTAATCTAATTTAATGGATTGAGGTTGACTTGTCTGACACGCCGTCTCTCTCTCTCTCTTTGCTTATGCTTACCTCCTCAATGTCTGTAATTGTCACACAATTAACACATAAAATGCCGATGGCGATGACATGTTGCTCCTGATGAAATTGAAAGTGAGTGAAACTGTTTCCCTTAGTCATTCATCATTCCCTCTCCCTTGAGATAGCCATAATGTCCGAGGATGTTCTCAATATCCAGTCCTCCCCCAAAATTACAAAATTAGGCAGGATCAGAAAATCACACACACACGTGAACTTCATTGTTGTAATACTGTATAAATATTGTCAGCAGAGGATGCTGCTTTGACAGGACAAGGAGTTGATTGAGGGGTCATAAACCTGTTGGTTGACAAAATGATGAATTTTGATTTATTGAACTCAAATTGGAGATTTGGAGGACGGTGCAACGAGAACAGGTGTTGTGAGTGTGTCTGTGTGCAATGCAGTTTTCATTTGAAATTCAAAACCTGACATTTCAAAAAAAGGCAGGGTCGTGATGTAACGTCCACAACAGGCAGTAGTACAGGAAATGACGCTTTTAGACATTAAATAAATCATATATTTAATGCAATCATTTTTAAGGCATGGTAGCTTTGGAAATGAATTCTTTTAATTTGGTGCTGAAGTTCGACGCCAGTTGGGAAAAATTTGGTGCTTCTGCTGCATTCACATCAATAGTTGTATAATCTGTGTGTTCGTCTAAGTGCCACAATTCAAAAATTTTTTTCTTGAATTAAGCTCTCATTTTTATAGCTTGTTTATTAGAAATAAAATTAAAAATAAAATTTTGGGTTCAATTTTGCCAATAATCGACTAATTTTGCATTTTAAACGTACAGCAATTAAAAATCATTCCAAATAAAAATTTTCCAGAGTTCCACGCCGTTCATCAAAACGTAAATTCTTGTCGGGCCTACGAATTCACAGGAAAAATTCTCAGATGTTAAAAACCGAATAAATCTTATTGTAGTTAGTACACAATCTAATACTAAATTCCCTACTCGTCATTTGCATGTACGACGTCTCCTTAAAAGAGCAGAAAAGTATGTGATTTTTCCAACAAAAAATCCATTTTTCGAATGACATGGTTTGTCCATATGGTTCATGTCCATCGTGGAGTAATTAATTAGTAAAAAAAATTGTAATGTTCAATAATTATATTAATTAGACTGTTGACTCTTTGTATAGTGGAAAAAATGGAAAACCGTAGACAAACACACGCCATGTGTTTCTGTTGTTGTTTTTGTTGTTTGTGTACGTTTGGCTTCAACCTCTCTTGAGAAATTCGTGCACTAAATACAAAATATGAATAATTAATGGTGTAAATTATGAATTAGAGCAGTCGATTCACCTCCGTCCAATGCCACAGAGGAGAATAACCTGTTTTCCCTTTTAATGTTGTTTGCATATGACAATTGTTTTTCGATGCGCGTTTTCTTTGTAGTTGTTATAATTACATCATCATCCAAATCATGCATCATCCCCCCCATACTGTACACACACATTACTGTACGTCTCTCTTTAATGCATGCTGGTAGATTTTTATTTGTAAAAAACTTGGCAGTCCACTACAATTAACTCGGATAATAAATGTAATGCGTGTGTGAAAGCACACGGAATATACAAAAATATATAAAATAATACAGGCCAAAGTTCCAGGTATACCACATAATAGTCAAAAATTGGAACAAAATATATACAGTCGATTTTTACCAATCAAGGGAATAAAACAAGACTGGGCTCTACACACACACTCACACAGCGTGTGTGTTGGAGGAGGAAGAGGAGACTTCTAATACTGGATGGAGTAAGATCCTGAGTTCAGGTTGATATTATTGGCTGGATGCCCGGCGAAAATGTGTGCGGGAACTTGGACGGGTTGGTAAGCGGGTTGTCTGTACTGTTGTGGTTCGGGTTGATAGTATTGTTGCTGTTGTTGTTGTGGTTCATATTGTTGTTGTTGGAAGACGGGAGTTTGTTGAGGTCGTTGAGGAATATTTCGGGCATTATTGATTCTCCTGGAAGCTGGACGGATTTGGGCGGGTTGGACAGCTGGTCCTCGGTAAGATTTCTCTCCTGGTCCTGGTCGGTATTGACCATCGTCGTAGTCTTCAGAGTTTCCAAATTGATTGGCTGTGATGACTGGAGCTGGGACTTGGATTCCAGTTCACGGATGGATTGAACCCGTTTTTGGATGCACCGTACTCGATTTCTCTCAGTGTACCTACAAATCCATAATTATTTTAATTTATGACTCAATTTGTTGAAAAAGTTGTTGAGAAATACGAGTCTCCCTCACCTCTGTCATCGTAATATCCGTATTTTCCAGAAACCTTGACAAAATGGAATGAAAAACGAGTGTAATTAATATTCGAGAAGAGTGATTAGTGGGAAGTGTGAAAGGAAAGGTCAAAACGTTCAGTCAAATATGGAGGGCGAAGGAGGAGGAAATGAAACTGGAGCAAAATGGAAACTGATTTCACAATATCTGTATCAAGGTCATTTAGCATCCATACAAATTATATGCTAATTCAAAATCTTTTTTGTTTCTATACCTCTCCGTTGGCTGCCTTGTTCTCAATCTACACAATTTAAAATGGAAATTTTAAAAATTTTGAAAATGTTCAAGTTGTGAAGCTAGTCATGAGTTAATTAATTACCTTGTAGGATCCATCTCCGTTTTCGTAGCCGTAAGTGTAACTTCCATCATCGTTGTGCCTGGAATTGAAAATTAGAAACGGTTAATTACTTAAATTATGCAGAGTTTTATTTTCACGTTGCTCGACGCCGTTCAGTATTTTTAGTTTCCGTGGGTGGCTATTAGCTTCTTTTCTAGATTTGATGGTTGGATCGGAAATAAATTTTACTCACGTGTTAATCTGTCTCAAAATTGGGACTGGTGTTGTGTTTGAGTTTCTGAATGCACCTATAATATTTTAAATTGCAATTAGTGCCAGTTAAAATTTCCGAAAAAATTTAAAATGGACCTCTTTGAGCCAAGGCGGACACGGCCGCACACCCCAGGATCAACAGAATAGATTTGTACATTTTCCCCTGCAATCAAAATGGCAAACACTTTGTATTAAATCTTCCACTTAGCCTTCCACTTTACACGATCCCCTTTTTTAAAAATGGGTAATGAATTTTAAAACAAAAGCTCACTGTAATAAAATTGATGAACTACAAAATTTACACACTCTTTGCTGCTTTGCTGGAGAAGAGTCTCTTTGCAACTCATCCAGGTTAATGAGAGTTTATATAGGTAGCATCTCAATGTCTTCTTTCCTCCTTCCTCCTCCTCCTCCTCTTCTCCATGCATTTAGGTTTAACATTGATAAGAGCAGCTCTAACTAGCTTCTCTTGCTTGTTGCTTCCGTTTTCCCTACAAGTAGATCGAAACGTGTTGAATCCTATTGTTGCACTTGTATGCTAAAAAAACTGCTCACCACACACACATATTCACAGCATTCGTCCAATGGTATTTAATCGGAAATCATGCATCCACAAGCAGTCAGTGGGATGGCATCCCACCACAACAAGAAATAAGAGAACAAAAAGAGGCAATTAGATATATACCTGTACACTTGTAGACTTGTATAGTGGAAAGTCAAAGTCAAAGAAAAAAAGAGGGACGCACATGTTTCAAATGTAGAGCTGGAGACACACACAAGTTGGGGGAGCGGAAGAGATTCCTTGGAGATCATATTCTATATATCTAGAGAGAGAGAGAGAGAGAGCGTGTGTATGTGTTCATGGATGGGGGTATGAAGAGAGTGGACTGCCAAAATATAAATTATCCTACAGAGACAAGGGGGAAATGAACATCAAATATAATCTCAGCGCTCCCTAATCAACATGACTAAACTTGTCAACCTTAAAATCCTGAATTAGCATAACTTGTGCAAGTACATTTCCCCCTGTCCATGTAACGTGTGTAGTCCCCTCTGATCTAGTATAAGTCAAGACAATCTATGATCATTACTCAAAAAATAGTTTGCGAGTTCCTTTCTCACACGTCCCCTAACTTGGCCACATTTGTTTACACTGCTAGTCAATAAATTGGCAAAGAGGGATTGGGCAGGGGTTGAGAGGTGAGATTTGCAAAAAAAACATGCACACAATACAATAAGGTGTGTGTGTGAAGATATTTTATTACATGGTGTGTGTGTGACTCATGGGGTAATATGTTCTTTAATTAACTGCACTGTCATCGCACTTGCATTTGACCAGGATTTCTGTGCTTCCATTTTAATTAGCTTTGAGATGAGTAGAGTTTTAAGCTGGAAAAAAATGAAAATTTTTGGACAGACAAAAGATGAATTTTTGTAACGTGTGTGGACGAAGGACGTCGCCGTTATTTTTTTCATAATAATTGGTTGCGGTAACTCGACGCCGATCTTAAATTTTTGTTTTGCTAGGTACCCCTCAGAAACGTAGATATCTTTGATGTGAGATTTGGTTGTTTAATTTTTGGAAGTTTACAGTGTGTAAATAACCCGTTTGAAGTTGAGCAGTTAAAGTAGATTAATTTACTCGCTCCATTTTTCAATGATGAAATGTAAATTGCAAATTATTTTTTGTACCAGACACATTCACGTGCGTTTGCGTGTGTGTGTGTCTTGCCGAACTGCCCTACGACTGCCAATGAGAGATGGAAGGTAAAGAGAGAGAGAGAGAGAGAGAATGGAAGCTCGTCAATGGAGTAATTAATAATGTTTAATCTCAATTGTGACGATCAACAAACGACCTTTTGCAACTTCTTCCTATATTTATAATACACTCTATATACTCTCTGCTTCTACTCTGCCGTCTGAATAAAATGAGCTAATTTTTATGGGGTTATGAATGACTTTTGATTTTGATCACGTCATTCCTCAGAGATTGTATGGTGTGTGTGTGTGTGGAGGTAATTAAATGGATTTTAAATGCACGTTTCGTTCGAGAGTGCTGCCACGTGAATACATAATGGATTTAAGGGCCTCTCTACTCTAAATAAATTTGTACATGGTTCTTTAAGTTTGGAGTCAACTGGATTATTTCCATACTTGTTGTGTAGAATTAAATTTTTTGAACAAATGCTCAAAATTATTGTAGTTTGTTTTATGAGATCTGGAATTTGTTTATGCAGTCCCATTTAATTTTATGCATACCTCCAGGTGAATTAAATTGACCTTGCTCTAACGCTAAGACTTCCTCTTTACATTTGGTCCATTTCTCCACGTTCCCTGCGACAACTTCAGTCACTGTGATAGTCTACGATCAATACTCTCAATTTGAAACAAGATGGTGTGTGTGACTATCAATTCAACAATTAAAATTATATACAGACAAAAGTACTTGACATTGAAAATCTTCCCACTGACAGGAGGGGATGGATAAGGAAAAAGAATGAGGACCTTCAGCCTTTTGGTATGTGTAAAAAAAGCAGGAAAAAGACACATTTTGAAATTCACACGGTATTTTTTTTTCAGTCCTGAATTCGGAGCCGAGGGTGGCCCACAACATTTCATTCAATCCGACTGATTCCCAGTAGAATTCTCTCAGATGGGAGTGCAACATTTGAGATCCAAGTTAATACTGTGATAAAACAATTGTTTCCTACTCTCCTCTCTCTAGGCACTTCACGATCAATTACCTCAAACGAAGGTCGAGGTTCCAGGAGGGACCTTTCAGTGAAATTTAGAACTGAGAGTGCAGAAATTAATGGAATGGATACATGTGGGATAAAATGGGACTCTATCTAGCAGGAGGAGAGGGAACTTGGTCTGAGCAACAAAACCAAACGTTTTATGTGCTCTGCTTCATTCGAGATCACTTTCTAATTATCAGTAGTCAACTTTGGCACTGAGTGGCTCTTGCTTTCTTCTCGTACAGATTCGCAGTCAACTTACTCCTCTTTAGCGTCAAATGTGTGCATAATACATTAGATTAAGATTTTTAGCAATGAAGCCTCACACTGCTCCGAGTTTGAGAATCATTTTCTGCAACAAATATTGATCTAAGTAGTTGTGTATCCCTCGTTGGAGCCAAAAACAGTGAACGGCGTCAAGCAATGCGATAATTAAACTCTTTACGCATAATCAATTTCAGGCACATCGACTAAATTGAAAATTAAATGTTGTAGGTGCAGTCAAAAATCCACACACAACACCAGCCCCAATTTTGAGACAGATTAACACGCGAGCAAAAGCTCACTTTCGATCGAACGATTGATTTAGGGGTACATTAAACCTAAAAAAATTTATTCACCCCCCGCGGAAACTAAAAATACTGAACGGCGTCGAGCAACGTGAAAATCTGCATTATTTAACTGATTAACCGATTCTAATTTCCAATTTTAGGCACAATGATGACGGAACCGACACTTCTTACATAAACATATAATTTGTTTTGATGCTCAATGACCTTGATACAGATATTGTGAAATCAGTTTCCTTTTGCTCCAGTTTCATTTCCTCCTCCTTCGCCCTCCATATTTGACTGAACGTTTTGACCTTTCCTTTCACACTTCCCACTAATCACTCTTCTCGAATATTAATTACACTCGTTTTTCATT
>WJFB01002262.1:0-20757 GCA_009870185.1 Pygmarrhopalites habei
GTACTCTTCCGCTTATATGCATAAGCTCCATATAACCGAGATAATAATATTATCGTACATACAAAAAATCACAAGTATTAAAAGTTGATTTCGGGATGGGATGGGACTGGACCAAGTCTTTTGGGATGGGATGGGACGGGATGGGACTGGAAATTTTGGGACGGGATGGGTTTGGGATGCGATTTTTCAAAAAATCCCGTCCCTAACGTGAAACACCTGTCACAGGTCATGACCTGTGTCACAGGACCTGTGATGATCACAGTGTGCTGGACTAGTTTGTACGGCAGGTCGAGTCAGTGGATAAAAATGCATTTACCTAGTTTATCTTCAACAATGTACAATTCTTCTATCGAATCTTCTAGTCCCGCAAATGCATTTCGGGAGATTGACTCCAGTCCATTGTTCCGCAGCAAAAGTCGTCCAATCTAAAAAAAATTATTTTTATTAAAAATACTCTCATGGCCTATCAAAAATGATGTAATTTAAAAATATTACTCTGAGTGCTCCAAAGGCTCTAGCCGGCAGTGTGGGCATTCGATTATTTTCAACAATGAGCTCATCAATGGCTGGCATACTTCTCAACTTCATGAGATTCTCTAATGCCCCGTTCACCCTCTCCAGGTCACTATGACTACACCTATCATTTAATATATTTTATATGACTGCACCTATCATTACCCGGGAGCGAATATCATTTCATATGCTTCCATACACATGTATTTTTTCCCATTGAAAATTGTGAGACTAATTAATAATTGATCTTACCACACTTGAATCTGATCATTTCTTCCCCTACATCGGCATGGCATAATTTCTTCTGGTAGTGGACATTTGTTTCCATAAACAAAAGGAAATAATCCCAGCAGTGTCCCCAACACCCAAAATGACTTCATTTTACCTGTAAAAACGAGTCACCATTAATAAAACCATCCTCCTCAATTCCTCATCAAAAGTATCATCATAACGTCCTAGCCTCCTTCATCACATGAGAATCCAGTACGAGATGACAGCTGACAGTGTCTAGAAATAATTAATTTAACCGCACTATCAACTCAACACCATCATCGTCGTTCATTATTATCTGTGCATCAAGAGTGTCTTATCTGCACAAACAATTAGCATTAAATTTGGCCACCGTTCCGTCTCGTCTGACATGACAGGGACAAATGAGAAAAGTTCTTCATGACATTTTACTTTTCATTCAGACACGTGTCTCTCTCTCTCTCTCTCTCTGTGTGTGTGTGTTTTGTATGGGAGGGAATTCTATTACCACTCAAAGAAAGAAAACACACTTTTACTCTGAATGGATTGTGACTGATTATTGTAGTTTGAATGTGTGTGTATGTATGAAGCTGTAAATACTACGGAGAAATTTTGCAACATTTTTGAATGGAGTGTGATATAAATGTAAATATTATTATTATACTGTTCCCTCAAAGAGTTGAATAATACTCTGTATCCCTTCACACACAATGTACCCTATACATAGGTATGTATCGTATATGATTAATGAATGTACAAATCACATCCATATGTTTCTTTGCCATGATAGTGGAGTGGTGCAATAATAAAATGTTCTACAAGTTTGTGAAAGAGAATGAATAAAAGGCTGCCTTTGTTACACTGAGGACGAAGTCTAGTGATCCTCTGTATTATTTGAAAATGCTTGGCAGAACTGATGATTTGCCCTTAATAATATTTCATTTCATTTATTCATTTGTTGTAGACGCGGGGGTGGTCCTTGTCAAGAAGTACAAGTACACATGTATGCAAGGATCAGACTACATGATTTTCATCACCACATCCACATCCCCACACACACAGTCAAGTGATGATGATGGTGATGAAAAGGACATTTTTTTGATGGTTCAGCTCACTTTCTAGAAAGCGCAACATTTCTCTCTCCCTCTCTCAAAATGCAATGTCGACTTCTTTGTGTGTGTACACCTTCTCAACCTACCTTTTACCTCATCATAATATGTTCTAACACCACATTCTTCAAAAAACGTACAGACACACACACAGGAGAAGGATAAAAGTATAAAATCATAAAGCTTCAACTGTAAGACGCATCAAAAATTGTTTCCGTTAGTTAATCTCCTCTTTCATACTTTACTTTCAAAATATACGGGTGACGATGGCAAGGCAAAGCGGAACAAAGCTATCAACATTTTTTTTATAATCCATTTGCAATAAACTCTCATGATTCTTATACACCTGTCCAACATTCTTTTTTTAAAAAAATGACTCCATTTACCTTCCTTGTCTTCTCTAAAACATTACACTAGTGTGGCCCACAAGATGAGGACGTTAGCCTCCACAAATTCGATCCAAATTTTCCAAACGAAAGTTGTAGAGACAAATTTTTAAACTAATTGTACATAATTTCAGATATTTTGTCAACGAATAAATAAGTTATTAAAGTGGCCTTCATCTAACAATTGTTTTCCGCTACAATCTTTTCCTAAGACACATGAAAATCACACACACATATACTGTGAGGTCTTAAATTACAAAATGTAATAAACTTGAAGGATCAACAAGGCAGAGAGTGAGGTTGAGCACACACTATGCTAAAAAAAAGAACAAAAAGAATCTCCTCCCCCCTCCTCCTCCTCTTATGATCCGCTCCGCTTCGCCTGTTCTTTTTGACCTGAATCATATCAAGTGATGAATACGGAAAAACTGATAGTGAAATACTTGACTCACTCAACACCAACACTTTTTTCCTCCATCAATTTTTAAACAATTTTCAAATCGACAGACATGCACCCACAAAGGACAAAACCCTTCTCAGACACCCTTCCCTTTACTACATGGCATTAATTGATATCCCTAATTAAAGGTGTGCATTTGTCCTTGTGTATAATTCTTAATTTGGAATATGTCATCCAAGTCTCTCAGATGTTAAGGTAGGCTGGTGAGCGAGCACACGTGTGAATGCCCTTATAGAAATCGGAAGGGGAACTCTCGAGAGACAGGTAAAGTGAAAAAGAAGGAATGAGTTTTTGTGAAATGTGAATGTGTTGTCCTGTTATACTTTATGATTGACGGATGGATTGTTTACTCTTTTTTTCATTTATGATGCACCTTCCCTTCTTTAGCTCCTTACAACTGTTTACTACAAATCCACACACACACAATCACGTACACAAGTGTAAGTATCATCATAACATTTATTTTATTTTATTTAGTTTCTTTCAACGCTCCTTTGCCCTGCTAAATTGGGGACTCCCCCTCCCTTCCATCCCATTGCAATGGACAAGTATCCTTTTTGGAGAATGTACATACAAATAATCATACACTATCCTAACGCACAGACAGCTTAACTTTTCCATTTCAATTTTAAAACCTCTTTTTCATTTTCTTGTCCACTTCCTTTCTACATACTAATACATAAAAGTAGACACACGTACTACAACTCTTTCCAATCTGGACTCTCAAAAATCCTATGTCGTAGTTGTTGTTGTTGTTTTTGTGTACAAGAAAGTGTGCACACGTGTCAGATGTCAACCACAATCGTCCCTTTTCATTTCTTCATTATGCACCTGTTTAATTAAATGTAGCACTCATTTTCTGAATATCACATTAAATTGGAAAATAAAATGAATTTTGTGCTCTACTCATAAATATTGACATTTAAATTAAATTTAGCCACAGTACAATTTGCCATTTTGTAGTGTAGAAATTTTTACAGAAATGAATGACAGGTGAGTGGAAGAGAGAGAGAAAAAATATTTTAGTTGGTTATAAAAAAATGAGTTTCTTGGAATGCAATTAGCTCCCCTTCCGTTAAAACGTATCAAACGGAAATGACAAGGTGTAAACTCAAAAGGAATCATGTCCCAGTTGCTTCAAAATGTACCTATATCTATATATAATATTTCTGTCTACCCCTCACAAAACAACAAACAACAAAACTCCACAAGTGTGTGTGTGAAGGTAATGCTCAACCTAATTTTATTCACCTGATACATATTTACCTACTAACAATACACACACTATGTAGTAAGTACTTGCAAATTGGTCTCTCAAACTACTAGTACGTGCTGCTCATTACTTTTTCTATGTAAATGTGAATGATATTCTGGACGAAAAAAATGAACCAAAAAAATTGGAGGAAAAAATAAGTCTTTAGTCCAACCAACCAAAGCTTCAAGTGTTAGCGTTACTTGTACAAACTTACAAGTTGTAAGGAAATGTTTATGGTTCAAAAATATCCCCTCATTTTTTAATTTAAAAATGAATTATGTTGAGGGGATTTAAAAGTTTAAAAATCTAAATTGAACGACAATGAAATTATAAAGAATATGAACACAGCACAGACACGCGTCCATTTTCCATGAATCTGACACCAATATCCGGTGCTTTTTACAATTGCCAAAAAGCACAACAATAAATTACACATTCAAAATCTTCTAAACAAATAAAAATACAAATGCTCTACATACTAATGTACATACCTAAGTTACTTACAACATTTCTATGTGTATTATTAAGCCAATTAGTACCTCCACTTGCAATTTCGTACAAAATCACAAGTACAAAGTTCGCCTTCAGATTTATTTGTGTGTGTGTGATTCTGCAAATGTACATACTTCTTACCTGCATACCACAATAACAGTACAGTGCAGTGCAAATATAATTCAACTTGGTATTGGTTGAAGGTAAACATTGTAACATTTTTTGTGTCTTTCTTTGTTGCTTGTACACACAACTTCCTTTGTTTTTGCCCACGTACCTTCCCCACTACTTTTTTCTTTATTGACTTCATCTCACAGAAGTAGAAATAGAAGAAAGATTTACGCTTTTATCCCGTATACAAATTGTTGATTTAATCAGAAAAAATAGTGATTGTCGGTTCCACACTATGTACACCAAGTCCTATGCCAAGGTAGAAAAAGAGAGAGACAGAGCCATGACAAAAAAAGGACGAGAAAAAAATGGGGCAAAGGATCCACCGACACTCTCTGTCTCTTTCTGTTGTGTGTGTGCATTTGAAGTGAACAGAAGTATATTATATATAGTATATCAGTCTCTCTCCTCTCTCAGAAAAAGTCAAAAAATAAAATGAGAGGACTACTCAAAGGAAATGTCAACGGCCTCATCCACCTCCTCCTCTGCCACAATAACAACAAAATTGCATTATCGTATATTTGGACAGATGAGTCCTTCTTCTTCTTTAATCTCCACTCCTGATATATATTAATGTGACTGGGATTCTCCCTGTCTTGTCTTTTTCCTTTCCTAGCATTGTCTGTCGGGATTGATATGACTCCGACTTTACATTTTCTTACTTCCTCAACATAAAGTTCCTTCTACCCCTCTCTCTCCATCCTTCTCTCTTAATATTTACAGTGCACTGCAAGCACAGACACACACGGATAAAGAGAGAGATGCACATTGTGGTTCGTCTGTGACCACAATGATGCAGAAGTACACATCTTCCTTGGCTTCATGAACAACCGTGTGTGTGTGTGAGTGTAGATTCTTAACTTATGATCAGGCAAGTGTGTCCTCATACTTCCTGTGACAATTGACAGCATTAAAAGGGTCTTCAACTTACAAAGACACACACTCACTCACTATTTTCGTCATACAAGGTGTGTGTGTAGGTATATACAGTGTGTTCTCGTTCTCATCTTACGCATCTCAAAACAAAAAAAACCGCAATGTGCACCGTACTCCTCAACATGTTGTTGTTTATGTGTGTGTACGTGTGTGTGTACGAGTGAACTTGGCTTCTCCATGTAATTTTAATTATAATGTATACACATTATGAGATCTCGAAATCCTGTCTGTCATCCTAAAATGGGAAGGAACAGTGAGAATTCTGAGACTTGACTAAATAAAACGGCTTTTTGCTCACAATTATTTTTAATTAATATTTTGACGATGATGACGTTTCAAAATTGTATTTTTAATTTTTGAATTCAAATTTCCATGCTTATTAATTACATAATAAATTCACAATTGAATACATGTGACATTGGCCATCTTTTTCCTATTAAATAATCGTAAAGAATTGACTGAAAACCGACACATTCAAAGCAGCACGGCTTTCCTTACCTGATTAAAACCCGTCTGGAAAATTTCCCAGTGAAAAGAGAGAAATCTCCAATGACAATAGGTGACTGTCAAATGAGACGAAGAGTGTAGAATGGTTTTTGGGGAGTCACATGAGAGAAGGATTTGTTTTCTGTCAATGTTTTAAAGGGTACATGTGTATGTGGAATAATAAACATGACATGGCACACACTTTCACACACACACGCTCCTTATTCTCAATTCGACCCCTTTCCAACAAAAAACAAATCAGGGATTGATGAAAGGATTTACACACACGTCAACCGCTAATACAAAATGTGCGAACAGCCTTGCAGAGAACAGTCTGAAGATGAGTTGAAGAAGATATCAAAACTTTCCTCATTTCTGTATCTTTTTTTACAACAACGAAAACAATAATAATAACAGACACTCACTCCACTTAATCACAAATTAAACTACAATTTGATGATAACAATATATTATACTGTTTAAACACCGTTCAGGCACCAACACGTAGTCACACACACAGTAGTATTTAAGTTGTTAAAGGTCCCCCTCTTATTTTCTTCGTCTCTCTCTTCTTTTGAGCTTCTTCAACAATATGATTAAGCACCAATACCAACGAATCCTTCACAATCTACGTAATTCCAATGTACACACTCACAGTACGATTTCCCCTCAATTTTTTTCTGTATCAGAGCTTTGAAAAATTATCCAACAAAACATGCTTCGAAAAACTCTCAAGTCATTGATTAATTGACGAGTTTCTTTTTTTAGCAAATCCCATATTCAAATACAGCAGTTGAGTAAAAAAATCCACTCTTGTTGTCTCTACTTCTATTTCTTCCCTCTGTAGTAGAGTGTGTGTGACGGATTGTAAAGGAGAGCTGAGAAAATCAATTTAGTTTCACTTTTTTTTCCTCCTCAAAATGATGATACACACAGGGACACACACACAAAAATTTGCAAGTGTTGGTCAGTGTGAAATTAATGTTCAAATTATTATCGTGTATATTTGTCTTCTCACAACGAAACTACAGAGACACGTCTGTCCACGAGTCATCCACTGCGAAGGGGAGGATTCAAACAAAAAACAACAACAGAAAAACTGTACTGATCCTCCTCACACGATTTCCACATAATTTCCTGTCCTAGTAATCCTCTATAGAATCAAATAGCATTTGATTCAATATCGATTTGAGTCCCAATATTAAACTTGTTAACAGCACACACTGATTGTCTCAAATGGAGGGTAACTGTGGAGGAGAGGAAATGTTGTTGGAGATTTCACAATTAATTTCTTCCCTCTTTGGAAATGAAGAAGGGGAAGAGGAGGAAATCACTGGATTATGATGCAGAGCAGTGATGAGCTGAATAGATAATTTGAGTTCAAGTCTTCATGTGTGAATGACAAGAATGGACTTTGGAGTTTTTGCTTCTGCTACTCTTTTTCTTGTCTGTGTGGACGATAGTCAGCATGGCTATTTCATCTTTTCCTCTCCAAGAATCAGTGGACTCACTATTTCTTCTGGTGTACACACAACACACAAAATAAAATGTGAAGTCTGAGGAGAGGGAAAGAGGAGTTGTGCACAGGTGAACGTAGGTGACTCAATTGTCAAGCTTGAGGAAATTCTCTTTTCATTTGAACTTTTTTTCCACTTAACGGGGGAGTGCATATTCTCCCTCTTGCTTCTACTGTCTACCATCATATCATAATGTGTATGTATATTCATTATATCAATTATTACGCTCGCACAGGGATTTTATGAGGGACCCTGTAAAAATTGTTCCAATATACACTGATTTCAAATGTGCAGGAAGAGGAGGATGGTAGGGGCAAAAAAGGAGAGAAAAATCAAATGTGGTAAGAAAGTGGAAGAAAATTTGTCTTCTAATTTATATACATCTTCATAGGATTAATTACTCTTTTCTCACAGATATAGAGTATATCTCTACTCATCTCTCTCTACTGCCCCAGTGCCTAGTCAATGGAGTCATACAGAAGAGAGGCTTTCCAATGAGAATCAAAAAAACGGAGAGTAGAATATGTACGCGTACATTGTATGTGTTGAAGTGAGACTACAAGGGGGTCTCCCAACAATTAAAAGAGATTCGTACACATATTATCCTACAGAGTCAAAGACATACATTTGAGAAGAAGAGTTTTATATGAAAATAGACACGCACACACACACACACACAAATAATGTACAAGGATTTGAGAAGCAAAAGCGAGAACTCAAAATTTTCAAGTGGGAAAAATCTTTTTAATAGTACAAGTAGGAATTTAGTAGCAGACTTTTGCACATATAATGCTGAACACACACACACACCATTATACGTGTGTGTAGATTATATATTATAGAGAGATGAGTACTGTAAGTTGAGAGTTTTGACTGACTTTATTTTCTTCTCTCTGTGTTCTTTCATGAAGTAAAGAAAAGGACTCCACTGCCGACGCCCTATTCCGCCCCAGTTTCTCTCAACCGAAAACATTGCTATTCGTTATTCTCCTGCTTCCACGGAGGATACAACACACAACAACAACACAAGACACAGTACACACAGAAGTACATTATTGGCATTAAAGCCTGTGCGTATACATAACTTGAGTGCTCTTGTTATTGTTACAGCTTTTGTCGCTGACTCCTATTTTTACTATGCTAGATAAGGTATATGCAATTTACAACACACAGAGCATACAGTAATTACAATATTGCTCATGGCAACTCCTAGGCGACTACTACTACTACTACTCCTGTAATCATAAGGCCATTGTATACATGAATATGCTGTAAAAGACAATATGAAGATACTCTCGTCTTGTGCCGGTAGTCAGCCATGCAGAAGGCACAGGCCGCAACACACACACGACTGTGTGCGTCAATCTATTTAGCTTACCCCTCATTTCCCCCCATATTCCTGTACCCATATATAGTGTGGATAATACAAATAATTTTGCAATTATTTTAATTCTACTTCTGACGAGATAGACTTGTAACGCACACACACTATGGATGAGTTGTCGGGTACGGTTACCATAATTTTTGTCGTTGTGTCAATGGAGACTGGGGCGGAGTCCCAGTTCAACTTTTTGTGATTTACCTAATCTATGAATTACAAACAAATAATCTTGTGTATACCTTCCCAAGTTGTTGAAAGACAAATCTTAATGTTCAGGGATTATTAACGGGAGTCGATTAAAAAAGGAGCGTTCAACGCAGTCAAACCATGCTAAGATCTGAGTTTCCGGTGGAGGTTTGAAGAATAGGAATTTGGGAAACAATTTGTTTCATTTTAAGGACGAATGGGTTGATTGAACTAATTACTCATATGTCACCTCCATATTGTGTCTCTCTAATGAATTATTGCACTCTCCTCATCATTCCTTTTTAATGACAATGAGAGAGAGTGACAACAATAATAAAAAATTAAAAATAAATGAGGTGGATATAACATTTGCCTCATTGAATCTTGTATCTCTGCTCAAAAATCCCAAAAAAGTGGTGTCACCTTATCCCTTTTTCGAGAATCAAGAAGTTAATCAAGCAAATTAACGGATTTCTCGAAGGTCATCATCCCCCTCCAACACAGAAGAAAATTAAAAGAATTTGCACAAAGTAGGGAAATGAAAATTGCACTTTTATGATTACACAAAGAGATTTGTCAATTTTTTTCACACTGTATTTCTTTTCGTGTTCCTGCAGCAGCAGTAGCAGCGGAAACTTTTATTTAAATTAGAACAACAACAAATTTGGAGGAGGAAAGGTGTTAACCATTAAGAGAAAGATAAAAAGGATCAGTGTAGCCTGGGATTACAGTCATTACATTCATTTTAATAATATGTAATACCAGTGGAAAATCATGTGTGCTATGCATTTTTGAATGACCTCATGCAATCTGCTTTCCATTGTCTTTTTACCAATACAACATTTCAGTATGTACTGTGTGTACTGAGGTGCGGGGATTCTTTTCCAAGATAATTATCTAGACGAAACATAATTTTGACCTTTAGCCGTCCAAAGTAAACCAACTGACTGACTGACCGACTGACTGATCTGAGTTGTTCTGAGCCATTTGTGTGGCGGAAAAATGTTCCGTATTTATACAGACACACACACAGCACACACAGAGAGAGATGGTCTTGTAAAATTATATAAGGATTCGTGATAAATATGACCCAACCTGTCTTGACTGTTTCAAATTTGATGTACACACACGTAAACTCTACACTTGGGAGGAAGAGGGGTGGTTAAGCTGTACGGGTCAATTAACCTCATCAAACCATCACCGTCCATCGAGAGGGTGTTTAATGGGAGGAAAAAAGTAAAGTAAACCTAATTCACTGGACTATACCCCCAGCAGAAGAGTCAGAGTACCACTGGGTTACCAATTACAACACAAAGTTTGAGTAAAAACGAAGGGTGGGTTAAAGAGAGGAGGGGGGTCAAATTGTTTTTGTTAAAATTTTATTATAGAACCCATTATAACACCCTGTCTTGTGTGTGTGTGTGGTGAGTGTACTGGCAAAACTGGCAGAGAGGGAACAACAATAACAAGAATATTATGATTGCTTTTATCTGATAAGACCGTTACAATCCTTGTCTGTAATCTTACATCCACACACACGCTTTTGCAGACACACGTATGCACACACAATTTCCGCAACCCTGTCAAGGATCAGTACATTCTCACTCAAAAACATATTACTCAGCAGATGAGCTCCCTCTACACACACACAACAATCCTTTGCTATTTAATCAATTTTTGGAATGTTTTTTGGGGTCTGCAATTTATGATCCGATGCAAGGCATCCTCCTCCCTGTCTTAATGTCTTGAATTGAAGTAATGTCAATTCCTAATAGGATTTCGTGTAATCACCGTGAAATTACAAAATTCTCCTTTTTTCCCCTAGTTAGTTAGTACAGAATGTAAGTATGTATTTTAGTACGATGATTACAAGTCTGTCCTCCTCCTCCTTCTCATGAGTGAGTGACAATAATTAGACCAAACTTCAAGTTCAATATAGTGACACAGCATGTACACACACACGTGTAACATTTTCGAACTTGGGGGAATTGAAGAAAACATTTTTTGATTGTGTTTTCCTTCGTTTCTCTCCTCATCCGCGTATAATGACCTCCTCATGTGGGTATTGAAATAAAAAAAGAAATTTTGGGATTCTGATTCTACGGGAGGAGTAATAGAAGAAAGAATTCATTTCGTTCACGTGTGTGTAAATAAGTCTCAATCGACGCGACTTCATGCACCACTTTCAATTTAAATCTCTTCTTCGTTTCATTTTCATGCCCTTCCATCTTCTGTTCTCCTCAGTGTGATGCTGTGTTCCACACTGACTTAGTTTCGATTGTTATTTCTGTAGACAAATAAATTAGTAGTACACAACTCCATTTTTTTGGATGGACAATGAATGCAGTTGAAAATGGTAGGTTATAAACGATTTAAAAGAGTATTAAAGTATCAATTAAGGAATAGATTATTCATTTCACTTTGAATAATCTTCAGTGAGTTCAAGCCACTGTCCAAAACTGCAAACTGTTCACTGTCCATCATTATTCGCAATTAATTGAGTCAACTATCCGTTCTGAATTTCTTTGTGGCCTTTTGAAACAGAAACATATTAAAATGTAAATTATGAACTTGATTGTCTTCCTTCACAATGACAAACTCTCGAGTGCATCCATTAATTTTGATGCAAATTTAACTAATTATCAAGTCCTTTCTCTCTCTCTCTCTCTCTCTCTTTCTTGTTCTGATTCTGAAGTGCTTATGATGGGCAGGGAAAACAAGAATGACCTTTAATAATGATGGTTTAAGATCATGACATTCGAGATTTTCATCCTAGATTTTTAAGAGAGCAAAATCCCTTTCTGTTTGGAATATGAACTAGAAAAATTCCAAATTTTGTTCATGCTGTCCTGCAAAAATAAAGCAAATTTTTGTTTTCATGAACAAGATGATGAATGGACATTATTCAAGACTGTGAAGGGACCATTTAAAAAGAAAGGGGAACAAAGTCAAAAATTTTAAAAATACATAATGGTCGGATTAGAAGTTGATGGTTCCCATTTTTTTTGTCTCTCTACTCCTTGACTTAATTAGATGAGGAACGGATTGTCCATTATAATTTTCAGACACTCTCAAGAGGACTGCGAGGGGTACAATGTAGTGTGGTGGTGGGGGGTCTGAGTGTTCATAAGCTTGAAATTAATCATTAATTATACATGATATTGTGCGTACAGCATGGATTCTGGTTACGAGTGTTGCACAGTTGCAACAAGTCATTTAAATAATTTAAGTAAAACCTTCTTCTTCTGTTGTTGCTTTTGTTGTGAGGTTCACTGGCTAAATAGAATGTTTGAATAATTTCTAATCCTGAGACACCACAGAAATGAAGACAAATACATGGAAACAATGAAGGAGAGTGGTTACTGGGAGGTGGAGGGACAAATTGAGCTAGTTACAATGTGTGTAATTATGATCGAATTATGATTTTACGAGAGTCAAAAATGCGTATGATGTCCCATCACAAGCACAACTACATTTATCTACACGAGACTAGGTAAACACCAGACAAACACCAGCCAAACAAACACAACATATTTTATCTTGTGTGGAATTGCACGCAGGAAAATATCTAAAGTAGTTTGTGGACTGTGATTTTTACTGGGAGGTTTTATGGTGTTAATTTAATATAAAGGGAATTTGGCGAATTCAATGTTTACAATGTGAAGAGGGGACTCTTCTTGTCTCATTCCTTGTAGTTGTTGTTGTGCTAGTGAAGTTGTGGACGAGTACGTGACAATTAGACTGAAAAGACCTTATTATTATTACAGGTGTACACACCACACAGGCACACACATTCACTCTCACAGGTGATGAGAAAGTCATTGCTGGTAAACTTGAGGAGAAGAGAGTGACAACTCACAAATTTTTGACATTAGAAATTAGCGATAGTGAACTCTCTGCGTAAATGTCTCAAAAGTCCCTTTCAGTCTCATTCTTCCTCTCCTTCTGGTTTTTCTGTTTACAATTTGTTAAATTAGAGCTCAAAAACTTTTGATTTCCAATCAGATTTGTTGAGACAATTTCAAATTAGAAATAAACATGATTTCCATATTTATTAAATCATTATTTTGAAATTCTGATTCGAGATGTGACATTTTCTTATTACGTCAAAATTTTGAGAAGGACAAGACTTCCTTATACAAATGGATGGAGAAAGAGAGAAAAAATTTGAACTAATTAATTTTACGCATTGAAAGATAATTTTTAAAAATGCAAATGACAACAAAATCCAATGAACATTAACCTCCATTCTAAAAAAGATGTACAATTCATTCTAATTAAACACCAAGAAAGGGAAGGGTCAAAATGGTGTACAAAATTACATGTAATATTGACTCCACTTTAGTGTGTTTGTAGTAGACAATATGGAAGATTAAATTTGGCATAAAATCTCATCATCATTAGTCATTAGCCATTGTCCATGGGATTGTGTCTGTTGTGTTGTGTAGGACCATGTTATGGTTATTGTCGTGGACTATTGACTAAATAAGTAAAAGAACAAGTGTGTGTCCTCTTTGCCCATACCACCGTATGTGATCTACTTGTGTCAAATTCAGTCCAGCCTTCTTCTTCCTTCTTCTCCTCATTCAGAAAAGAGTCAAAAATACATTCATTTCAGACTCCCTTTTTTCCAAAACAAAAATATCATCATTTCGTTCTACATTAAATTTGAGATTGGACACAGCCGCAAGCCTCACAGAAAACTCTGACGTGCCATAGCGAACAGGATTTAAAAATATGATTAATGTGAACGAAAGGAAAATAGTACCGGATAAATTAAAAATTCATTTATTAAATGTTGACAAAAATCCTGTGTGAACTTTTGATCACCTGTATCCTCGTTAATTCTTCCATAGTCAACACTATTCTCCCTTTCCCTCTGTTCCTAATTTAAATCATACATCATGGCTTGTGCTGTGACGATGAATCACAATTAAACAGCAACACACACAACAATGTAAATCAGTCATTGGAGCCATCCATGTGAAAGTTGTCTCATTTCCAACTCCTTCACAATTGTGGACCCAATGACAACAATTAAACAACAAGTGCAAAAGCCAGAAGAAGAGAGAGGGAGAGAGGAAAAACGGCAGAAACTTGATCTTGTTACGCTTGCTGTGTAAATACAAGGGAAATTAGTGGAGAGAGAGAGAGTCTCTTTTTTACATCATCGCTCGAATTCGTCTCAATGAGTTCCCTAGCATTCGTCCTCAGAGAGAGAGACATTGTGTTAAATCATTTATTTGTTGCCACTAATTTTTCATAGTGTGGATGCAGATGGTTACAGCAGTGAAAGCTCGCTAATTGTTCAGCACACACACAGACACACAAGGAGGGGGAGCAATTGGCACGCAGTACAATGTACCTTTCATAGGTACATAAATATAGCAGGGATTCCACACACACACATATCCCATGACTCAACGTGACAATGAAAACTCTGGAAAGTGGTTTAACTAAATGAGAGTTAAAATTATAACAGCATGGATCACTCTGCCTTTTCAACTCCTTTTGACTCTTGGTTCCTTTGACTTGTCATCCCTCCACACACACACGTCAAATAGAAATTATAAGAGTTGAGAAAGAATACAAAATTTTACCATACACACACCAATTTTGAACTTACAACCCCTTTGAATTGAAGAAAAATGTCATAATTGTAATTATTGCGTCATTAAATCCCGCAGTTTTTGTATGGAGTCAAGAGAGAGATGAAATCATAATTGGGAATTGTCAAGTGAAGTAAAGACATTTTTTGACAGCTGCTTCAACTCTCGAATACAAAATTAATGTTTAAATACTTTCCGTTTACACACACAACAATACGAAAATACACATCAGAGGGACACAATGACACACACACCATGACAGTTTCATTTCGCCCTCCTCATCTTCTTTGTGTTCAGTCCTCCGTGTGTGTGTGTCACCATATCGTTGGCCTTCTTGCAAAATAGCACATGTGCATTTTTCCTTAAATGCAAAAGTGCGCAAGTACATTTTTGCTTAAATGCAAAACGGCACATCTGACAATCTCAAAAAAGTACAAATGCAAAATAGCACAAGTGTAATGCACTGGAGTGATGGAACGAGAGGAAATTTACAGAGGATTCTAAATTTAATTTTTTTCTCAAACAATTTTTAAAAAATAGCCATACAAATCTCAAAACTATTTTTCAAGAACTAACGAGGCCAAGAAGTGTCCTTACACTGTTTCAGGAATCAGGTATTTTAGTAACTTTTGAAAAACATAAATGGGATCATGGTTTTGTTGATTTATTTTTTTAATGAGAATTTTGCTTTTAACTTTATTTTATGAATGAATGAGAATGGATGAGAATTTTAACTCATTCTACACCAAAACTACCCTAGATTTTGACGGACAGCTGAGGACAGGACAGACCCAGATTCTTCTCCATTTAGCTCCAAGAAACTTTCAAATTGTTTTTGTCTTTACAATATTCTGTGAGTATGATTATACCTTCTTTGTGGAAAACAAACATTGACAAGATTATATATGTGTGTGTATTAGGTTCTTCAAGTCAATGCAAATCCCTTTCGAAAGAGGAAATGAAATTTTCGTCAAAACAAACTTTGACGACGACTGGACTTGTCTCCCAAGGAATTCCAAGATAATTAAAAAAATCATAGTAACAGTATGTTACTACATACTAAGAATTAAATGTTGTTTCAGTAGAAATTGTAATTGGAGTACGATGTACATTTCTGGTGTGTCGTAAAAATAATAAATGGAATTTACTTGTTTGAGTATTTGTATTAAAAAATCTCTCAGAGTTTATTATTTCACATTAACAAGTTTGTTTTGTAAATTTAAATGATAGATGGTTATTTTTAAAAAACCGGAACACAGATAAACAGCAAAACATCTTAGTGTCTTCCTCTTCTTCTCCCATGCAAAGGTTTTCCATATGTCCTGGAGTAAAATAAAAAGTATTATTGGTAAAGTAAATGCACAACACACACACACAAACTGAAACTTACTAGGTAAAGGTTTTTTGTGTTTAGAAAAAGGAACATCTATTTTTAAAAAAGGTAAGGTAATCGTTACACAGAAAAATATTAATAAGAAAGTTCAGAGTACGATGATTAAATAACTTTGTAGATGAGGAGAGTGATTTATTGTAAATATATACCTTGAAGGCAAAATTTTGGTAATGTTTAGGAAAGTGTCGGATGACATTAGCCCAATTTCCTCGTCAAAACTAAGATACTCTTGCTCCGTCTGAAGTCGAACGAAAAAATGAATCCTTTATTGTATTGATCTAAAATGGACAATAAAGTTGACCAATTATGAAGACTACTAAATGAGGAGAATGAAAACGATAGCGTTTGAGTGTTTTTTAAAAATGTTTCAATCACCATACTAAAAAGTACATTCACAGTTAAACATTAACAGTTTTAATTACAAAAGTAAAATACCTTTGATTGTAATCTGCTCAGGTACGGCTACGACTTCGAAAAGTAATTAGACTCGTTCAATTATGACCTATAGAATGGCTAAATAACTATCGGGTGTAATCATCTGTTTAAACACACACACACAGACGATGTATGTAAATCACAATCAACTTTGTTTTCAAATTGAGAGTTGCAAACTGGTCACTTGAAATGAGTCAAAGTATTCAAAATTACGAGTAGCAGAATTAAATCAGGGTACAATAATTATGCAACGCGGAGACAAAAATAAACAAGGGATAAAAGAATGACGAAAGGCTCACACTGAAAATAAAGTTGACAGTCTCTTCACAATGAAATGTGAAGTTGGTCTATTTTTTAAAAATAATCTTTGCAGAAATATTTTCCACTTCATTTTTACACGCACACACTCACAACTATGTAGTAAAACAAATTTGTGACCTCGTCGAAACAGGTCATTGTAGGAAGAGGGATGTCAACAACAATCAAAATTTCAGAAAAAATATTTCTTCCCTGCAAATGTGAATTCAAAAGACCAATGAGATCTAGCTTCCTTCTTCCTTTCTCTCCTGCACTTGTGCTAGTTTCCATCTGGAAATCATGTCAGATGTGCGGTTTTACATTTAAGCAAAAATGTACTTGTTCACTTTTGCATTTAAGGAAAAATGCAGATGTGCTATTTTGCAAGAAGGCCAACGATATCTGCCCTTAAATTTTTAATAATGATTGTGTGGTGGTGGAGGGGTTATTATGATTGTATCATAATTGTAATGAATCATATTCATTGGCACATTGTTCATGTAAAAATGAAAATGTGATTTGGGCGTGTGTGTAATACATATTATTAATGAATATATAGTGAATATATAATGAATGTATAGTGGATGCATTGACAGATTTGGCAAAATTATTTTGCCTTATTTCATCATTCTCCAAGGTGCGTGTATTCGTATTCCGTTTTTCTTTTATAAAATTTACAATCTGTGAACGCAGTAAAGTGTAAAGTAATAATTAAAAACTGGGATTTCATTTGCCTGTGATGAAGAACTCAATATTTTGAAGAATGACACTCAATTACATTTCATTGCATGACAACGACTGCCATATGGTGTTTACAAGCTATTAACTCCACTGTTTGTCTTTCCAAATGGAGTGACTCACCATGAACTTTTACACACACACATGGCAAAGAAGATACAGGATACAGAAGCCTGAACGGCAATATTTAGAAAAAGAAATATCGAACTGGATTGTAAATCAACGGATTAAACTTAGCCAGAGACAAGAGGGTTCATCTTGTGCAATTTTAATAATTTCAAATGTGTCACGGCTTCAAGGTCAAAATATTGAAGACGTAAACATAGGCACAGACACGCACTGGACATTTCCTTGCTTTTGATCTTTAATCATGATTAACTACCTAATTAATAAAATATGTCAACTTTCATCTCCGTCCAACTTCACACCAGGACAACGTACAAGACACCAGAAAATTGAGTGAGTGAGTCAACTTGTGAATTTGGTATAAAGGTTATGAATCTCTCTCCCTGCGTGTGTGTGTGAAATGTATGAACGAAAAAATGTCTTCGGTTGGGCAACAAGTTGTGGAATGAAATACGCCATCAAATGAAAAAAATTCTTATTCATACAAAATTTATATCAAATATGAAATACATTCGACAGAAATTCTGACGGACTAAAGTAACTACGTACGAGTTGAACCACTCACAAAATTACCCCCAAAACCATTTACTCATATAAATTGAAAAAATGATGGAATGTAGGTACATACATAACTAGATTGACCCCATTTGGGAAAAGCAAAGGAGTTATTTATTCAAAACGCTGACCCTTTCATTGTCTATAAGTATTTCTTTTGGGGTGAGTTGAAAAGAAATAAGCCAGACGATAAGAATTATGAAAGTCATTCAAAATTATGTGAAGAAATTATGAATGGTGATTCTGTTGCTGATAATCCAAATCCAAAAATGTTCGTAGCTTAGTTATCTACCATCATAGCAAATGCTGCTAAATGGAAGATGATTCAATTCATCGTCAAAATTACTCAGGGACTCTGTGTGTGTGTGTTTGATGAAGAGAACATTTCGTGGGACGGACATTATTGCCATAATCAAGTCAATCAACTTGCGAATAAATGTTCTCCATCTCTACACTCCACTCCAAGTGTCATCATGTTTACTCGAGTTAAGAATAATCAAATGGGATTCTGTATAAAGACGCATTTCATTAACATTAGCATTGCATCATATGGTGCTGGGTGGTGTGGACTGTCAGTTTTTATGGAGATACAACACACACTTCTCATCTGCTTTGACACACGCGTGTACATAAATACAAAGCCAGTTTTGCATGTGTGTGGAGTGTCAACCGCAAAAAGTGGAAAGAAAAAAAGGTGTTGTCGGCCACATCTCCAACAACATGCCTTTCTATTGGCTGGAAAGGAATGACATCACACGCAACCATTCCACTATTAAAGTTATTGTCAGCCATGGACACACAATTGTCCTTACTCTATTCCAGCAGTTAAAGTTTGTCAACTAAATATTCTACGTCTCACTCGTACTACTTGGCTCACTAGACGCATATTACCCTTTATGGCCCAAAGAGTCAGAATTATGGGCTTTTACTGTTCTAAATGTACATGAGCTGGCCATTTACGAGATTGCATATTACAGTCTAAATTACCAATTTTGCAGTTATTTTTCAGTTTATTCATCATTTCAAACATTTTGTAGAGAACTGGGCTCCTACGAATTTTCAGAAGAATTTTTGTAGAAGCTAAAAAATAAAATCGGAGAAATATCATGAATGAATTTGTGGAGACATTTGAAGAGTACACACACAAATTGAGTGAAGAAGTAGAGCGCAAAGGGTTGTACATAGTAAAATATTGATATCGATTAATTTATTGTACTCTGGTGACACACTACTAACTACCAATCCACTGTGGATCGAGTCAATCAAATGGGAACATCAATAAATAAACACACACACACTTGTGTGTGTGTAATTGCATGCAATAAGGAAAATCGGATGGATCATCTACGTCGTAAATTTTATTTTGTTTTCAATTTGTGTCACAGGATTCCTCAAAATCTGGAGATTTATAAATAGCCGGCTTGTCGTCAATTCAAACATTACAAAAATGTGCAGAAAGCCGGAATGAAGGACAGTAAAAAGTCGTCTCTCTGTCTCTGTATTTTTCCAGTCTCGAACAGGTGTTTCCTCTGTATCCATTTTTTGTGGGTGATCATGTCACAACTCACGAGAGAGATGCATTATCAAAAAATTGATCAGTAAAAAAACTGCAATGCAGTGCAATGGAGTGATCTAACCCCTTTTCTATAATTATCTATGTAATCCTGTCTGTGTATCTTTAAAAAGCACTTCGGATGCAGTATGACTGGTTCTGGTTTAACATAATCTAATAATAATACAGCGAGAGTGGGAGGAAATTTCTACTTTCCATCTCTGGTAAAAAATGCAATCTCAATTTCCTTCCATTCCACACATTTCCCCCATCAATCCACCGACTCAACACAAAGTCAGACCAACAAAGAAGTAGTATTAGGTATTGAATTGACAATGTGTGTGTATCGAAAACAGGAATATGGAATGATTGTCACAAGTAGTATTAAAAAATCCATCATTACATATTTATTACACATGTACAGTCTGGTTTGAGCCAGTTAATTGAGTGTGCCATAATATTATGTGAGTGTAATGTGTGTACACACAAGACAGTTTATCCTATCCTTGATGATGATACTTACTCATTGTCCGACTTGAACAACAATAACCGAGAGGGAGAGAATTGGGTATATAAAACGGAGGAGAGGAGGAGAGGGCAGGATTATTGTACTCATTCAGTGTGTGGTTACGAAAGCCAGAACCTTTCAATTCAAATTCGAATTGAACAATATAAAAAATACGCTTTTTTCCAATAATATTATTACTTTACTTTCCATATATATATATATACAGGGAGGGCGTAAGTAAAGTAGACAACTTTCATCTGGAATAACTTTTGTAGCTTTTCGAATTATTTCCTGAAAGTCATATCTCGGTGTAGCCAAAGGAAAAGGTAATTGATCCACTTTTGGTCCCATTCAATTCCGTTGAAGGGCTGACCTACAGCACGGGTTGAAAAACGGTCAAAAA
>WJFB01002263.1:0-20757 GCA_009870185.1 Pygmarrhopalites habei
CGTCTTGACAAAGAGTCTTTCTGTATGTGTTTATCGAAATCTATTTATACGAGTTGGAAAAGGATAATCCTTTCCATGGAAAATGTGTGTCCTATTCATGGAATTTCCGTGGACGCTTTCAAAGGAGACTCTATTTCACAAAGATATCAATAAAAATTAAAGTATCCTAATTTTAAAAAACCTGACTACTCCGGCCCCCAAAACATCCCTGGCCCGAACCTCAAACCGGGCCCTTAGGGCCCGGCCCGTGTGTTGTTCACCCCGTCACACGCTCGTCGTCGCGGCTCTGAGTCCACGGAAAAATTATGATGGTCACAAACAGTAAATTGCTCATGTTTTCTGAATGAATGCAAAGACAAAATAGACTGAACAAAGGAAACAGGAACATTCAGGTGGAAACTGATAAAAAGAATTTTCAGTGATTTGATTGTTGACTTGAGTAATTAAATATATGTCTTGGAAAATGAGCTGTCATCTAATAATTTGATGTAATGATAAAGTGGGTGATCAAAGGTCATTCGTTGGAGTGTTGACAATGTGAGTCAGAGTAGTAGTGCGTCACAAATAGAAGGGGATTAAAATGATAAAGAAATAGGAGGAGGAAATCTGAGATGAAGGCAATTAACAAACGACAGATACATACTTCTAAGCCATTGAAACTCTCCGTGCAGTCCTGTTCAAACCTGTCCGTCCAAGTCATTTCTCTCAAAGACTGTCCGAATAAAATTTGTTTTCCGACTACCACAATCAACATTTGGGCACAGTCAACTGTCCCGGACTGACCCGAGTCGTGAATGTTTTCGAAAATGGCATTGGGGTGTTTTCCCTTTGGAAAAAAGGAGGTGAGTATATTTTCCAAAATTCACCTTTCTTTATTACACGTATTTCTTTGTTTTACTGTCCAAGAATATTTTTTCATTGGTAATGCTATATTTGGTAAATTGAAACCAGTAATCTAAGAATGTTATTATTATTACTTATTTCATGTATTTCATTGTTGTTTTGTAGAAAATAAAAGATGAACTGACGGATAATAAGATTAATGACAGTTTACATATTAGAGAGCCGGTAGTCACAGAAAACCTGATTGTCCCACAAATGAATCCCTTCGAAATGGATGATGTAAGAATATAATATTATTTTAACGACATAACAGCATTTTATGTAAAATAAATACTTAGTTACGTAAAAATGATTATAATATTTGTGCGTAGATACTCACAAAGCTATTTGAATACTTTAGTATTCAAAGTCTACAAAGTGCAAGAGGAGTGTCAAAACAATGGAATCGAATATCCACAAGATTAATGTTGACCTCTTACTACGTGACAGTCCCTGACAAGAATCATCATCATCATTTTTGTCCACACAGAGAGGAGGTAGATCAATCCAAGAAGGAAAAGAAGGGGATGGAATTGAAACAAGTTGTCAAAAACTTGACCAAACTGTCAATCCCAATCAAAAATATTAAAATCCAGAGTCCCATGGCAGTCGAGATTTTCCAGGATGTCCACATTTTGACAAAAGATATTAGAAAGTTGAAACTTGAGTTTCCCGAGACTACTTCCTCTCATGAAAATATCCGATCAACAAATCAGTTGGTGATGGTCATGGACGAGTTGCCCTGTTTGGAGTACTTGGAGACAAATTGTCTTGACCTGTCAAATAGACCATTTTGGGATGGAACCAGGAAAAGTAATTTTCTCAACAAACTGGCTCACCTGAAGGAACTCCGAATAAAGGGAGAAATTGACCAAAATACTCTCAAAGTCTACGACCTGGTTCGGGACAATTTGAAGGCCTTGAAGGAAATCCGATTGAATGAGACTGCAACAGAAGACTTTATCCGAATATTTGTCAACAATCCATCATGGGCATCTCAAGTCAAGATTGACAATGTGTCGCTGAAGATTAATTTGGAAGTGGGGATTGCTCTGACTCGGAGATTCCTGAGACTCGTGTCTCCGACATTAAAGTGTCTTCGTATGAGCTTCGTGTCATGGGAGGACAAGAAGGGTCATCGAATTCCAAAGAATAAAGTGGCTGACAATTGGTACATTCCCCTATCCCTGACAAATTTGACAGAATTGACGATTAATGAGAGTGTGGGAAGTGGAGAGTACTCGGATGACCGAAGAATTAAATCTGCAACTTGGAGAAGTCTCCTCACGACCCTTCAACTACCAAAATTGAAGGAACTGACTATTGGAGCTCACTATGCTGGACGAATGGATGACCTTTACAACGAGTGGGTACATAGAGGAAAAGATGCAAAGGACTTTTCCTGTCCTTCATTGGAAACCCTTGGTGTCAACTTGGCTGTCTACCTTCGTGACTCTTCACTCTTCACATCCATTGCCTACACTTTGTGGCCAAATCTGAAGAGTCTTTTCCTGATTGTCAATTTACAAGAACCGATTCCCACAATGTTGACTGCCATTTTCAACAAAATGAAGAATCTTCAACATCTTCGCCTGGAATTGACTCCCAACAACGATGAAGAGGATGATGATGAAGATTATGATTCTGATGAGGAATTGGGGTTGGTGTCTGGATTCTCGTGGGATATGATTCTCAGTGGACAGCAGCAGAAGGATCAGAAGATGCCTTCCCTCAGAGATTTAAAGGGTAAGTCAAGTCAATTGTCAAATGGTATAATACATCGAAGTTGTGGCTTTGAACATTTCTTTTATTTACAGAACTTAAGATTCTGTGTATCGAATGTAGACAGAGAGACTTGATCTCGGATTCCTTGGTGTACAATGAGTTGGTTCATCTTAAGGATCTTGAACATCTTCACATTATGGGGGCAGGGGTAACTAAATAATATCTATTCTGAATTCAGTATCAAAAGACACATTTAGTTATATAAGCAATTAATGTTTGACATTGGTTTTGTTGTTCAAGATTTCTGGAGAGGCTGCATGGAAGTTGGAGGATTCTTTGACTGGAGTGAACGTCAAAGTTGAGTGTGGACACACTTTTTTGGATCTGGTTAGTTTCATTGAGGTAATTAATCTAGATAATACACAGGACGAAGACTCGGATGACAATTCTGAGGAAAACAACTCTGAGGATGATTCTGATTAAACTTGAAATCTCAAATTTGTACAACTTTTCCCTTTCGTTGCTATATATAACTCACAGTATGTATTTTATGTAATTTTCATAGTATGAGAGCATGAAAATCAGATTTCGGGTGTATTTGTTGTACCAAAATGTATTGACCTGGTACTCGGTGACTTTTTCCGATTTCAAACTTTTTTTGATTTGAGTGTACAAACACATTTTTGATGTACTTTTTTAATATAAATGAATTATAGTGTTCATTTGCTACATGAAGTATTTACATGACATGAACATGAACATGACATGAACGATCTTTTTGTACTATTTGTGATAATTATTTGATTCCTATGAAATGCAGCCTTGACTGGGATAAGTAACAATAATGATTTAGTAATAACATTTTAAACAAAAAACAGTTTCACACGCAGTAACAAATAAATAAAAAAAACTTTGATAAATATTTTAATCTCGATTTGTAGACTCACATTTCCTACTCATTGTAAAATATGAAGACACTATTTAATCTGTCGTTATATATCCTATATAGTTAACCCTACATCTTACATATTTCATACACAAGGGTTAAAGAATTCATTATTACAAGGTAGTATACAATGAATGACAAGACGTAGTTGGATTATCATGATCAGTTGTCCTATAAACTAATTTGATTCAACTGCATTGAAATATTTAGTCAATTCACATGAATGAGGAAAATCCACATCTGCTTAAAAGCTCTGATGGAATGAGACCCCTTCGACCTTTGTCCTCGAGTATGTAGAATTTCTTTTGATCTTTCTCTCCGAGAGACTGCTTAGATGACCAAGTCTTATTCTTTGACCTCTTGACTGTTTCTGCCCTCAAATATTCTTTGAAGGGTCCTGGGTAGGATTCCAGACCAAGGCTGTTGTCCATAAAGTAGAAGGACTCGTCAGAGGACCACTTGACAATGTAATGGAGACTATTCTCTTCACGATTTTCCAACAAAATGGATCCACAAAAGGTCGGAGGATCAGGTCCAGTCATGGTCATCTCCTTGTCAGCAATGTGGAAATACTACAAAATCGTTTAGAATTTTATTAGTATTGCATTTTCATATTTTTATTTTAAATATTCATAATAGTAATATTGCAGTGACTGACCGTGTAAATAACATTCTCATCCTCCAGTAGAATTTTGTCCTGGGTCACAATTTGAGGAGATTTGGATGGATGGACAACTGGACTTTGTTCTTCTTTGTCTTCCTGATCGGCATGGACATTCTCTTGACCTTTGCACTTTTGTATCTTTGCCTGCAACTTTTCAGCTTGTCTCTTTTCAAAATTGTCAATGAATTCCATGCAGTTGTCAAAACTGGAAATTGGTTCCCAAGTGTCTCGCGACCTGGCATTCACATAAAGTATGTAAATCATAATTATTTTGATATTTCAGTATTGACTGAAGTAATGCAAAAACTTACTTTGGATAGCCAATTGACCCTATAGACGACTTTTCCAGTTTCCTTGTCAGTCTTCTTTGACACAATCCTATTGACAAGGAATCTGCTCTCCTCCTCAACTAGTCCCATGACCTCCGGTGTCACAAATACGTTATGAGCCTTTCTCTTCATGTCGTCAAGTTTCTAGACACACACTTTCAGTTGATATAGAGAGAAACGACTAAAAAACGACGTTTAATTATACCAAAAACACAAATTATCAGAATCAATTTTAATATGCAGACCTTAGGATTCCTAAGTTAGAAACAGTTTTTTTCACTGCAAAAATTATTTTTTAGGATTTCTAATTTGGACCTTAGAAATGTTAGAATTAGTTCAAAGTCCAAGTAAAAAACGAAAAAAGAACGAAAAATGAAAAAAAATTACGCTTTATTCCACAAACTCTATAAAACGAGAGACTCAATTTTATTCGACTGTCTACTCGTTTCTTCGTCATTTCATTTCGTAAATATTTTCCAGAGAGCAAAATAATAGTAGAAAATAATTTTATTAGTTGAAATTACAAAAGAGTTATATCAAAGAGGTCAAAGGGGAAGATTGTTGTGTCGAGTGTGAGTGTAGAGAACGTCCATTCGGATTGTGTACTTCTTCCCAGATTTAAGAACTGACCCTTCGTGTAGGATTCGGTGTTCAAAAACCAGGACACTGCCTTTCCTAGGAACGACGGGGACTGACCTCGTTGACCCGTGACGGAGGAACGTGGTGTTGCCTCCCTTGAACCCGTCATTAAGGTAGAGTTGGAGAGTGATGAGAGTCACTGCTACCCATCAGGTCGCCGATAGGGTCCATCACAATGAGGGGCAAATCTTTCTCCCCTCTGACTGTACTTGAGGAATCTAAGTCTCTCGTTGACCTCGACAAGTTTCTTATCCTGAAAGGTCTCTGGAAGAAAGGGCGAGATTCTCTGGAGAATAATGTCTGCAAAGTCCCGGTCGTCCAGGAGAAGTCGTTGTCCACCCCTAAAGTCGGGAATATAAAACTCTTGATCTGCACTTCCGTTTATGACTGCAGCCGAGTAACCCGTTTCTTCAGACAAACTGATCAGGTCATCACACTCTTTCTCACTCAGGACATGCCTCAGGACAAAGGCCAATTTGGTTTGACCCTTTGGAAGGATGGGACTTAAGTCCAAGTCTTTTTTCTTTACCTTGGACGAGTCGTCGAGTCGAAGTTTGAAGAGAGAACAGAGGAAGCAGGACGGACTGGGGTCAGAGCTGCCATTGTCAATGAAAATTATTAAAATATTTTTGTGTTTCAGACAATGTAATTTGTCACAATTCTGACTGATTTGATTTGATGCTCTGTGAACTGTGAATGGAAAATGATAAATGCAGAGATTGAGAACAGGTGAGTCATCAGAGACCTTGAAAATAAATTGCAGAGATAATGAAAAAGTGGATGAGTCACATTCAATGGAAAGACACTTTACAGGATAATTTATTTGTATAAAAATTAAATAGACAATTTATTTGAGGACGAATGAGAACCATTTCTTGTGGACATGATCATCCTTCAGCGAGTCAATGTATTTCCTACATCCGGCAAGAAGTACCCCAATCAGAACGATGGACCCTCCAAGGACACTAAATAAATAAAATAATGAATTACTTTGATCTTGACAATTAGGGTCAGTTGAGTTACCTGTAGAGATCTGGGATGTGTTGGAGGAAGATCATTTGCCAGATGAAAGAGAAGACAATGTCTGAAGTCCTTTAAAAATGATTGAAAAAAACACAGTAAATAATAATTTTGAGTTAATTTAAATAACTGTGAAATTACCTGACGAGAGAAATGGGACCTGCATTTTCTGCCTTCAGTGCCAGAACAAGACAAATTTGGCCAGTGCAAGAAAGAAGACCCATACTGACAGCCAGGATAATGTCAGTCTCCGATTCGGGCATCTCCATGACCCCAAAGTGCCAGGCCATGAGGAGTGACTGGACTGTCCCCCAACTCCCGAATCCCACCAGGACTACAGAGTAATGTACTTTTTTCCTTTTGCAATTTCAATTCGATTTTGTCCAATTAAATTTCCAAATACTTTTCCATTTTATTTGGAAATAAAAATAACTCACAGGAATCTGACAATGACGATTGCAATTCCTCGGAAAATGGTGCATGTAAAGGCCAGTCCAACTCCAATCTACTCAATTCAAAATAAACTTTTAATTCAATTTTCTCATTTTGTTTCTAGAGAATTATCTTTATTTAATATAAGATCTGACCATTAGATTTAAATTGAATTCTTCTCCCGTCAGAAATGGGGGTCGAGTGATGCACCTAAACAAATAAAACAATGGATGACTTTGTTTAAATTTAAATGTGTATTTGGTAATTGGGATCCCATTTGGGTCAAGGGACTCACGCCACTCCAGCGAGGGTCAGAATACAGGTGAAGAGACTGAACACTCCGAGTGGTTCATCCAGGAAAAAGTAGGCCAAGATGGACACGAACACGGGGGACGAGTAGGCCACTGGAAATTAAATTAAAATGAGTTTGTGTGGCCCAAGGTAATTCAAGAATAATTGAAGGAGAGTGAAATACCTGTGGAGGAGTCGGCGAGACTCATGTACTTGAGTGAGTAGTACTGGAGGAGGACGGCTGAACACCCAAAGAAACTCCTCAGCTGTTCGAATAATTTACAAAATAAAAATTTCTCCAGTTTGAAATTGTCACATTTATTATTAATTATAAAAGGGTCCTCACAATGAGGAAGAGAACGTTGAGGATCCTCTCCCTATCATTGAGGGGCCACACAGTTGAAAAAACTGATGGACGCTGTGAAGGGTCCCCTCCAGTTTCTGTCTGACTTTCTTTGACCTCCCACTGACCCTTCCAATCACATCTCACACTGTGAACTATTATGATAACGAGGGAAGGAATGGCTGTGGCCAGGAAACGCCAAGAAGATTTTGTGTACGGATGAAATTCTCTAATTGCAAGTTGAATGAGAATATGATTCAGTTGCAAGTAAAGTTGTGTCCCTAATTAAGAGATTAAGTTGGACACTCACCCGAGGAGGGAGACGAGCATGGTGGCCAGTGACACAAAAGTACTGGAACAGAGAGCGAGGACCATTCCCGAGTATTTCCAGTTGAAAAACATTTTAGAATTAATTAATTGTTGGTTAAATTGACAATAATGAAGGGAGAGAAAGTTAAAACTTCCTTTGACCCTCGTCCATGCAACCGAGAACACTATTGTTTCTTCTCATCCTGATTTCTCAAGAGGAGGAATTTATTATGTTGACACACTCGGTCATCTTTAATTACTCTCGTTTAATTACTACAGACTATTAAAGTGTAGAATTTTTGATGATGGGACAGTTATACTCCAGTGACTCACTGGCAGTGAGGAAGGAATTCAATACGGAATGGTTACAACAAGAAGCAATTTATCTGTCAGACGAAACAAAGTTGAATGGAATTTCAAATAATTTCTTGTCATTTATTATTCCTTCCCTCAGTAAGAGTCACTTTCACAACAGAATTTTTTTAAATCCATTTAGTATGTGAATAAGAATGTTAAAAATAATAACAATATATTGTATGATTAGAGTAAGAGACTGTTTCAAACATGAAATCCGTTGTTGTAAAATTCAGAGTATGATTTTGTAAACAAAGTGATTATGTTTGTCCTGTTAATTCTATAAATCTGTCATCATTTGTGATTAATTAACTACATATGAAGCTACCATAAAATTGTATAAAAGGTGATATACTATATCTCAACAGTGGATATTAATCAAATTAATGTTCAAAAGACTATTTCTTATATTCAATCACATCAGCTAAAGTGATCTGTTGATATTTAGAAATTGTATAAAATTACTAGAAGATAAGTATTCAGAGAGTTGAAAACAGCTCTCAATACAAAATGTAGTGGAGCTGGACAACGTGACTGTTATTATTGAATGTGAAACATGTACCATGTTCGTCAGTCACACTACCTTGATCTCGGACAGCCTCCCCAGTTTTCCCTCCCTGAAACACAATTATTAAAGATTCAGCATATAAATACATGCTACTATACGTAACAACAATGCTGACAGTTGTTTATTAAAATATTCACAACTATACCTGCAAACTGAAATACAGTCCTTGTGACAAATTAGGTTGCAAGTGGATTGGAACCGACAACTGGACATTAAATGGACATCCCCGTTTGACAAAAACTGTTTTCTGTGTAATCACAGTCTTTTCGATCCACACCTTGACCTCGTACGTTGAGTCACCCAGAATTGGCCCACAAAATCCCATCCCAACAAGACCGGCCTCTCGACTGGAATTGATTCTATAAAAGATATATGAGTGAAAATGTATATTCAAGAATAATTATGGCTCATGTAAAATTGTGTATAATAATGAATATAGAAAATTTCCCTTACACAATATAATTCGATGTGCCATTACAATCTTGGAAAACAGTATTTTTACTCCCCGACAAGGTAATGGATCTTGCTGCATAACTTGATCTCGGATTCTTCCATACTAACAAACTGCTACTCAAATTTAAGACATGACCATTGCTCGAATACCTACACAAGAAAATGTAAGAGATGATATTATATCACTGACTACAATATAAATATCGTTGAAAAGGTTTGAATACTTTGTGTCATCATTGAGGGTCCAATAGTCATATAGTTTGAGAGATTCTTCATCAGTAAGCAGTCCAGTAGGACGAATGAGGGACCGGAAATCTTCAATACTGATTATGGGAAACCGTATCTCGGGAAGACAATCTGCCAATATTTTTCTCAAGATGGTTATTGTACCAGAGTCAGTCATAGTGGTATACCAAGAATTTTCTTTCACAGCACGGCACTCTCCCCAACTGAAATATTTAACAAATAAGTAAATACACACACACAAGTTGTGTGACACAACCAAATAAACAAGAATTATTCAACATGTCATCTGACCTCATAACTCCTTGAAATAACTTGACTTCAGCGACCACAAGTGCGTTACTCTGTAAAATTTTCATCATAGTCTCTTTGGATATTTGGAGGAAGTGGCCATGTTCCAAAATTAAGTCAATGTGTCTAGAATAATTAAATTGTTAAAACAATTTTCACATATAAAATTATGACACATATATGTACACTAGAGTAAAAAAGCTGACCTGAAGACAAAATTGAAAGTGTCCATTTCCAACTGCTCCTCGTCCTTTCCATAAAATTGTTCATAAATCTCCAAAACTGTTTCCACTCGAATATACTGTCTAATTAATTCTTCACAAGTATCCTTCAAACCATTGACAAGAAACTCTTTGGACACAAAAAATAAAGCCAAAGCTTGTTTCAGAGACAGGTTCAAAGTTGTCAAATCTGACATGGTCGGGCCGTTATCCTTCCAAAGGAGCTATCAAAGTGACAAATAAATGATGATAATAAGTAATAATAATTGTCCCACTTAAGTACTACATATAAAATTGTATAGTAATAAATATTTTTAAATGTATTTACCTGAATGAAATGACGGAAAACAATTGGATCAATATGAGGCAACCTAATCCGTTCATCTTGACCTCTACATGTTGACCAAGTATTGTTGAACAGGGTCTCAAACACAGCAGAACTGACGACGAGAAGAAATTTTACCCCCCTGACCTCCTCTTCATTCGGTCCAACGAGAAAAACCACGTCAGCAATACTATACCCATGCTCTTTCCAATAATACTCGAATCTACTTCCAATCCCCTTTATTTCTGACCTACAGTCGTCCATTGAAGATGACCGAAAACGACAATGTGAACCTCTCGAAACAGGGTCAAAACAGGTTAATTGCAACTAACAAATAACGACGTCGGCCAGCTTTTAGTTTCGCACTGCAGGGAGAATTTACAGTAAAACTGGGACTTATGCCCTTCATTCATATTTCCTTTTTCAGTCATTTCATCCTTTATTTTGTCCAACCCTCAAGGCACCCGAGGGATTAATTAAAGCCATCTAGGAAAATGATGACCTTTCCTTTTGGTCATTGTGTACATATGAATTAATAACGGCATTTTATTTTATGCAAATCTATTTCCTACATGACTGAGATTTACGATAACAATTTTGCTGATCTAAAAATACGTTGTTAATATTTAGCTAATGTTGTTGAAAATTGCTATATCTTTTACTACGACCTTTTCCCTACAACTCCATACAGCATTTAATGGGGGAATTGGAGCTTTTAATCAGTCAAAGCAAATGGAAAGATAGATTAAGGAAGGTCAGTTTCAAACCAAAATGACAAGCTCGTCATTGAGATAGTCGACTTGTCATCCTCATTTGTGTATACCCTTGGACAAAAATCCCCATCATTCATTTATTCAATTTCATTGTGAAATCATTATTGCGAGTATTACAGAGAGAGAGAGAGGAAAGTTGAAAAGTGAATTTTCTCAGACTCTTGCAAAAGTTAGCGAATTTGACTGATTAAACGAGATGAATCTTTCCTTGTCAACCTTTTGTCAACTTTGTCAACGACCATTTCTCCAGGAAAAAACTCTTCCTAGACATGGATCGATATGTCAGTCTAGTGAACAGGTCCAAGGTCAGTTTCATGACCTAGGCTCAGAAGGCAGTAGAGTCGAGTTGAGGTGATGTGGCAACAATTTGGTATTAAAATGACCTTTAAAGCGGAAGGTCTCGTTTCTATCAATGTAAATTGTACGCAAATAAATAATCAGCAGTCGAGATAATGCATTTCCCACAATTCAACTTGTTGAAGGCAGTTAGGACGAAGTTTATTTAATTGAACTGTCAGGATTCAAATGATACTGTATATTTGATATTATAAATATGATATCGGAATGTTTGTGCTTATTTCTTCATATAGACTTGACACACTGACATTTCGGAGCAGTTTTGAAAGTCCAACTAACGAGGAAATTGAATACTTGGGAAGTTTCCCTTCGGATTCTGTCTCATCAACAACTGGACCAGAAAAATCAAAAACTTCCAATACTTCTCATCGTCGTGTAAAGGCCCCTTTATTAGATAAGCCCAAGAAAAGTGTCGTACAAGTGACAACCGGAACTGGAAAGCATCAATGCAAAATTTGTGGGATGACTTGGTCTTGTTCAAAGACCCTTAATGTCCACATGCGATCCCACATAGGTCATACGGCATTTTCTTGTGGTCACTGTGAAAGGATATTCAGTACTGCAGGTAATCTTACAAGAATTGTTAATGTGAATTATCTTGACAAATTTTTAAATTAAAATTTTATTTGTCAGGAAATCTACGAAAGCATGTGTCAACAGTCCACACAGACAAGCAAACTCTCATTAATTGCAGTTTGTGCAGAAAGTCGTTTGTGAATCAAGATAATTTGCAGCTGCACATTAAGAAGGACCACGAATTGAAGGATCGAGAGGATCCAGGGAAAAGTCTGATTCAATGTCGGTTTTGCATGAAGAAACTGAAAAGTAGAGACTACTTGACCATTCATGAGAGGACTCATACGGGAGAGAGGCCCTTCAATTGTCGATACTGCAATAAGGCATTTATTTGTTTTGACTATCGGACTATTCACGAACGTGGACACACGGGTGAGAAGCCGTACAGATGCGGGCATTGTGATACCCGGTTCACGACCCGTAGTAGTGCAAACAGACACATAAGGAACAAGCATCCTTGTTAGTACAATGTCCATTTTCTCTTTTCCCTTTGTACCTTTGTAGAACTCATTGAATTCAATTCAAGAAAAATAAAAAACTGAAATTTGTCTTATTTAAAATCGAGAGTCATATTTTCATCATGAACATGAAGGGTTAAGCATAAAACCCCTTGAAGGCACAAAAATAGCTTCCACATGATATCCTTGAGTAGGGCGGTGAGAGTTAAACTCTCCCAGAATTTTCTTCGTTTTCTCGGATTTTCTCCGGTTTTCGTCGCTCTCTCGAGTCTTTCAGATCATCAGTTCTTCAGGGTCACAAGGTAAGGTCTTCTTTTCATTATGCGAAACATTTTACACACCAATACTGATGCAATAAATGGACCAATGTCAGAGAGTTGTCATTTGCTTACATTAGGACTCTGTTTGCACAATGTACTCCCAAGATAAAAAGGAGAATGCCCAGAATGCAGAATTGTTGTTGCGTCTGACAAAAACACTAGAAAGGCTGGACCAGTCCCCAAAAATGTGGAAAAGTGCTTTGAAATTAGTGAAGTCTGTTCTTCAACAAAAGGATATTCTTCCCGACCTGACACTTCCCCATGCAATGCAAATTTGTGTGGGATTCAAGGCGATGATTTCTTGTAGTGGTGGTGACCCCTCAATGAAATGCGATATCCTGGCCGTCCTAAATAACTTACTGTCCTGGTGCAAGCGTAACCTTGAATTGGAAAAGGAGAGAAACTCAATTGATAATTGTAATGATTCTGCGAATGATCAAGAGAATGAAAGTAACAAATTCCTAACGACTATCCCTTCCTATCTTGTGGACATCCAAATTATTCCTCTTCTCTGTGTCACACTCAACACATTGGATCCTGAGTTATTTGAGTAAGCTAATAAGAATAAGAATTTTCATGTCATTGACCCTTGTTGAAAACATTTTGATTTGTTTTTAAAAACCCATATTTAAGGAGTGCATTGTATTTGCTGGAGCAACTTTGCATTTTATCACCACCAAATTACGGAATAAATTTCAAAGGAGCATTATGGTCCAGTTTAAGTGTTGGAATCTTGCGGGTTAACCATCAAAATTACAGTATAGATCTATTCATTCAATTTTACTTGGTCGTGTTGGCAAAAATGTACGTTTACTCCTAATTGGATTTTCATATTTTAAATTAAACTTACTATTATCTTTGACTAAGGTTCTTATTAGATTCTTAATTTTGTGTTGTTTTGAATTCGTCTAGGAAAGAGATTCACATTGTACAACAGAAACAGATTTTGAATTATTACTCCAGCCTACCCGATCTTTCGGATTCTCGAGTTCGACTTGTTGCTTCACAGATGATTACTTACTGTGTGGATCGTACATTGGCTCCTGACGTGGATCGAGTTGTTTTGGAAATAAGTAGATATTTGGAAGACATGGAAAATGCATTGAATTTCAAGGTTGACAAGCTGGACGTGATTGGTTTGACTTACACAGCAGCAAATGAAATTGTTTTGAGGGAGAATCAGCTTACTTTTTGTCCTCCGGTAAATAACTTTATAGTTGGTTAATTTGAAATACTGCCGTTACAACTAGGAATAAACTGACGATTTATTATTGTAATTTGAAGGAACGACGCATAAAATGGACAATAGCATCACTGATGCCATATCTGGAATGTTGGTGGCCTGAGACACCTCATCTCACCTTTTTATCTTCCATTTTCCGCTCTGACCTGAAATCATCAGTGATTGCGGTAAGTGAATTTTTTTTAATCTTTAACTTTTACATGATTTAATAATATTGGAATATATTTGTGCTTATAGGTAGAGGAAGAGTTGAATGAAAATCTTGATGAACTTCTACACGAATTGGTGTTGAATGTGGAATCCCTATTTACAAATGTGAGTCCTTCATCAAAATATTAATAAAGTTTAAATGGAATTGAGAGTACATTTTTCATTTCATTAAAATTTCAGCTTCCTGTTGATGGGCACGATATCCTTTGGGAGACTTTCTATGAATTGTTTAGTTTTGCAGAGAGAAGAGAGGCCATGGGAAAGACGGGATCTTCGAAATTAGTTTGTCAAATGACTCTTCAACCCTGGATCGAGCCAATGCTCATTAATTTGGTGGGCTCCACGGAACCTCCGATATTCAAAGACCTACCAATTTTTCAATTTTCACAAAAATGTCTACTGTTTATTCGGAAATGGGCTGAAATGGCTGACAAGCAGGTAGGAAGATTAATATTTTCGTTGTTTTGTTGGTTGTGCATCCGACCTACGAAAATCTAATGTCATATTTTTCAATGCAGGTCGAGAATGATTTTCTATTTAGTCAACTAACAGCCATGGAAGGTCCTTCTTGTATCAAAAGATTGTCTGGTTTTATTCGCGACGTATTTTCAAAGAGCCAATTCAAGGATGAAGATTCACTGGAACGAGAAGTTTGCTCAGCTACAGTTAAGTTGATTTTAAAGTGTCTCCATGACGTCACAAATGTTACATTTGAGTGACTATACAATACACCTTACTAATATTTTATGATACTTTATCCTTTCTCTCAATATTACACATTTGTTTGTCATATGTAGCTAATAGTTTTAAAATGTAGTACTCTTTTTTATCGTCATTTTCAACTTTAGTTAAGTTTTAACGTAACAGAATTCTTACCCATTCGTACTAATACACTGTAATGATATTCTGAATATAATTAAATACGACTATTTGTAATTTTGAAAATATTTTTGTTGTACAGATTTGTTTCTGAATTTGTTCTTTAGTCAATTAAGGACTCCTCAGTTTTCTGCCAACTACTTCCTTCTCTTTAGTGTGAGTCAGTCGAGGGATAGCCATGCTCTTTCATATAATGAAATCTCAGTTCATACAGTACAAGAAAGGGGATCGAATGTTAGTCTCCACACAGAATCGTCCACAGCTATTCTTCGCCAGTCGTGCACTTGCCTTACACTTGGCTTCATCTCCACTCATCTCGGTCAGATCCTTCCTTAATTTTTTAAATTAGTTGGTCTATTAAATATATAAACTCTCCAATGCTCAGATTGAAGAAGAGGATCGTGTCGTTTGTGTCAGGGACAGGTCATCATGGTTCCGAGTCGAAGAAGAGGAGACTCAGAAGGAAAAGGGATAAAGTCCCCTTGCTTCCTAAAGGGACTGAAGAAATTCGACTACAGTCTATGAATCAAGGACACTTGGAGAGTGACAGAGAAATCCCTCAAGTTCCTCCGAGAAGGGTCAGATTTGGTCTAATCCTTTGACATTTTATGTCTTATTATATAAAGACTCATTTTTTAATATTTGAAGATTTACCTAATTTGTATTCCAACTATAATCTAACATTATGTAGATGACGACCGACAGAAAAGAAAATGCTATTTCAAAGTTAATCGCAATCACAAATAATAAATGGTGAAATACCTATTTAACAATTTACAAAGGATCATACACAAATAGAAATATTTATGTGTTTGACTAATTAAATGAATTCTCAGGCTGAGTATAATGACGGCTGCCTTGAAGGGAGACCGGAGTGACCTTGGACGGCTCGTTGAAATTGGACAGCTGCTGACACTGGACCTGGAGAGAATTCAGAGTCTGAGTCACCACGGCGTCTTAAAGGAGTGAGCGAGACACTTTAAATAGATAATCCATTTGATTGTAGTTGAGCCACAAACAAAAACAGTTTTCTCAAGTATCAAAGATCAGATTTCATTCTCTATTTCTTGTGTATTTTGTGAAGGGAAGAGGGGATTTTTTACTTTGACAAGACTTATCGAGTCTACGATCAGAGTGTAAGCCGACCATTTAACTCTCGAGTTACAATTTCAGACTAATATATTTTTGTATATATTCTAGCGTTTAATATAGTCATTTGATTAATTTTTTGTCTTTCTCCTGTTTTTATTTAACTGGTTTTTTGTCATATTAAATAGTACAGGGTATTGGTGGAGCCTGTGGTCAAGGGAATATGTCAGGAATTTTGTGGACACGGTGGGGACGAGGATAATGAGTCAATGGCCTTGACCTTGCTCACTCTCTACTTGACACTTCGTAACTTTGCGAGGTTGTTACAGTCATTTTTAATTATCATGAATTAATGTACCTGCCTATAAAATATGAGACAAGTAATGACACCCTTTTCTTTTGACTAGACTGGCAACCAGTTTAAAGGCTACTGAAGATTTGCTGCACATTCAAGGGTCTTTTCATAATTGGTTCTGTCTTGCTGTCCCCGTTTGGATTGACATTCAGCGCAGAAAATCCAAGAAATGTATTGAGAGGGCCATCAATATTGACAGTGTCCAGAGTCCACTCCCAGAATTACCCGAAGAGTATAGACATTTAAAGTGGACGTCGTCTGCGTATGACACGGGCACAGAGTTTTACCAGGTTATTTTGCAAATAGTCTCACTATAGACTGTCCTCACCAGTTCCTGTAATGTGAGAAAAATGGCCATTCAGTTATTATTTTTTAAAATGTTTTGTAGATTGTCAAAATGTTGAATGATTTGTCAAGTCCGGGTGCGATATTTGACCGACATTATCAGACTGAATATTTGGACCAAGCTATTGAGGTTCGCAAATTAAAATTATTTATGACTCGTCCTTACAATTTAAATGATCAAATGACAAATGTGAAATTTCTTTTCATAGGCTGTTTTTCAGTGTGTCACTTTTTACACAAAAACGGCCAGTTGGAAAATATCAGAGGCACTGGAAATGAAAAAGAAAGTTGGAGGACCAAAATACTACAAAGTCTCCGTTTCGGTAAAGAAATATTGTCAATTTAATGTACTCGTCTTATCATATTCTACTAATAAAGGGACATTTATACTTTGCAGTTGTGTCGACTAGTCCACAATTTGAGGTACTTGACCATCGAGATGAACAAATCTTGTTCAACTTTGGAAGGACTGGAGGAGAGGCACAATCAAAGACTGAGGGACATGACAAAGTTCATGGATGAACAAGTGCAGGAGATTCTCCGTCCAGCCGTAACTAAAGTACAATCTTAGATCTTTTACTAATATATTAGAAGATGATCAACATTTTGAATATAAATTTTGAGTGTGTCAATTACAGATGCAACCCGTCATCTCTCATTATTTGTCCGTGGACGTGAGTGCTGCTCAGGGTCGCAAGATGAAGTGTCTTGACTATCTCCGTCATAATCTACACCGTCTAAGGGACGAACTCCCTCCCGAGGACTCTCAACATATGACCTTTCAAATCATGACAATCACCACTCGAGTCATTCGTCAAGTCATTCTATCTAATCTTGGTGTAAGTTTGTTCTACTCACACACAAAATTGAAGCTTTGTATTATTATAACACTTGAATCGTTGTGCAGGGTCACCAGAAGGGAATCATCAAATTATCCAGAGGAAGAAGGGGTAAAAGGGCCCTCCAGTCATCTCAGAGGATTCACTGTGTCGTATCAAATCTGGTAAAACTCTTCATGATAGACAGTTGTCCCAGGTCTGATTTGTCAGTCAACTTCCGGAGGTCAAGTCGGATAGGAGGACAGTTGACTGACTTAAATGGTCTGTCGACAGCTCATCTTATCTTCAAGTTACTTCAGCAGGAGAGCCAAGGTCAGCATTCGGGTCAGGATTTGATGAGACTGCAGGACAAGTTTGTTATACCTGAAAATTTTGGACTTTTAAAAATCCACTTGACTTATCAGCGAGAGAGTCAAAGACTTCTCATCGAGAATCTCAGTTGTCAACGACTCAGGACGAATAAAAATGGTAATATTCTGAGCATTAGTATTATATCATTCTACATCAGGAAATAACAACTTTTCTTTGTCAGTGACTCCTGATCCGTACATAAAGATTCAGCTGATTCCTCGTGCCCTGTATCCGAATGCCAACAAATTGAAATCCCGACCTGTGTTCAGTACCCGAGATCCTACATTTGAAGAGTCATTTAGCTTGTGAGTTGAACTACATTATAACCCTTATTACGGGGACAATTATTCACATGTGTGTAGCATTTAGTAAGTGGAATGAGAGAGTCATTAGTAAATAGTCAGTGGAATTTTTAAGGGAATTAACGCGAGAGGAAGTGGAGCAGGGTGGACTTATTCACATCTGGGTCAAAGATCATCGTCGGCTGAAGAAGAATTCCAGGATTGGGGAGGCCTTCATCCCACTTCAGTCCCTTTTGATTTCTAGCAGCTGTAACGATGATGACGAACCCCTCGTTCAGAGCAGAGAGTTGACACGGCCAAAAATTGAGGAGCGTCCTAGAAATATTCTTTGGGAATTGGAGAAAATTAGACAATGAAATTATTATGCATTCGTTGATTGCAATTATCCAGTTGCTGTAAATAATATTTCTCAAAGTTGTAACTACTGACTCTAGAATCTAGAAACCCTATTCCTTTATTAAATCATTGCCTGAAAACTTGTCAATTGTACAACATGGACAGTGCATTGTGTTATAATTCTTCATTGTAATTATATTATTATTAGTAATGACTCATTACTCTCAACTTTTTGATTAGGCTAAATCTAATATTGAATTTGCATCGGGATTTATTGAGACTCCGTAAATTTAATTTAATTCATTAATTATGAGCTCAACTTTGTGACATAATTATGTTCCCTTGCAATAAAAGATTTTTCTCATTTCGGATTCTGAAATTCAGAACGACTACTTTGCATTGTTTGCAAGTGAATTACAATTAGCACAATTTGTAATTAGACTCAATGATCTTATGGGGGATACTTCAACTCAGGAATGTGGCAAATTTTTTCCTCCATCTAATCTCACTAAATTAAGGCTGTAATTTAGCTTTGGTCAACTGGAATTCATTGTCCAGGTGAGATTTCTTACTCATGGTATACACATTGTCAAACTTGCAACAATATTATGTGTCTGTATGTAGTTGAGAGGTATAAAATTGAAAACATTTGTCACGAGGATAAATTAATTTTACTTGTACATTTTTGTCCACAGAGTCCAGTCAACGGCCAGAAGCAAATTCAAATTGATATTTACTTGGGAAGTCTTTCCACCAGGAAAATTATCATCACTTCCGGAAGTGATTAACTTTGTACATTGTTCATAAGTTAGAATCAACTTTGTCGGACTTAGTTTTAGTTTTGATATGTTCATACCCATTTTCCTTTTTTGTACTATTGTCATTCACAGATTTTTGTATTCAGAGTGTTTCTAATTCCCATCTAAAAAATGGAATGTACGAATATGCCTGTACTGGACCCGATGAGCCAAGTTTTGCGGGAAGTGCTGGGAGGTGAAGAAGATGAACACTCTCCGTGTCAACTCTGTCCTCCTCTCCCTCCTCCCTATTCTAGTTGTATTCTCAACTCGAGTAATACTACAATCGAGGGAGTTACTATTCAACATTGCGATAATACAACGGTATTTTTAATTTTTTGATACAATACTTATTGTGATATGACTCACTTTATTGTTTTGAATGTGATAATTTTTGTAATTATTTTGTAATGTTGTTTTTCAGGTCAATCCACCAGTCATGCAGAGTCCAGCGGTACAGCAAGAAGTTGTGTCAAGTTCAGATGACATAACTTTTCTTCAGGAATTAAATTCCACACAATCTTCTCAATACTTGAACATGGAAGGATATGGTAGTGTTGATTCTGCACAGCAACAACAATATCATCATCAACAGCAAAATACATTTGACTATCGTGGTTCCTCAAGTATGGATTTTGATTCATCAGAATCATTCTACCAACGAATTACCTTCAAATGTTCATTCTGTTCATACCGGTCACTTCATTTGCGGGGTCTCACAGAACACATGGATGTAATTGATACACACAAAAGTAAATTTACTTTTCATTTTATGTCTTTAGGGTTTTAAAATTGGTAAATGGTACGTTTATGTAGATACATATAATCCAGATCCAACCGCCTTGGTTCTACCAGTCCCCCCCAAATTACTCCCTGAAACCACCGTACAAGAGAAAGAAGGAAGACGAGCCTCAAAGTCCTCCTCATACCCAAACTTCAGATACTCAGATTACAGATACTCCTCCTTTTACCCCTACTACAACTATTAACAACAAGGATCCTCCTTCTCCTGAAGATACTGTGACACAAAATACTGAGACTATGGATGATTCTTACCTCTACAGCTGTCATCTTTGTTCTTTCCGTGCCAAAACTGCTTCTGAGGTCATTGGTCATATTAAAATATTGCATGAAAATAGGAAGCCGTTTCAATGTAAAGATTGCAATTATTCTGCGACTACAGAGAAAAGTTTGGCCAAACACATGATTAGACATTCATCTAACCGAAAACATCCTTGTCCATATTGTTCGTACAGCACAAATAGTTTGGAGCATTTAAAAAATCATTTGCGTTGTCACACAGGTAAATATTATATATTATATAGTCTTACATAATCTTATATGTATATATACATGTATATATAAGAAATATTTTAATTCCCTCTTCTTACAACTTTTAATTTTGTGCAGGAGAAAAGCCATACAAGTGTCCTTATGAAAACTGCTCGTATGCTTCAGCTCAGGTATAGGTATACGCCGTGTATATCATTCA
>WJFB01002264.1:0-20743 GCA_009870185.1 Pygmarrhopalites habei
TTTCTAAATTGATAAGGAGTAAAAATTTTTTAATTTGTCAAAGGTGACGGACCTGGAGGAATTGTCTGAGGTCATGGACAAGTATTTATCCGAATTCAATTCGGCTTCCAAGACTTCCATGCTATTAGTTTTATTCAAATTTGCAATAGAACACATTTCACGGATTGCAAGAGTACTGAAACAGGATAATGATCATGCTCTTTTGATTGGGATTGGAGGGAGTGGAAGACAAAGTTTAACAAGATTGGCTTGTTTTATGGCTGGCTATGATTTGATTCAGGTTAGAAAGAATTAAACGATGTAAATAAATTATGGCATGACTTAATTGTTGCACAATTATCTTAAGGTTGAAATAAGTCGTACATATGGACCACCAGAATGGCGTGAGGATTTGAAGAAAATTTTGAAGCATGCAGGGAATGAGGGTCGAGCAACAGTTTTCCTTCTCTCAGACAATCAAATTAAAGATGAAAGTTTTGTAGAAGATGTCAATTTAATCTTGAATACTGGAGATGTCCCAAATATTTTTCCACCAGAGGAGAAAGGTCAAATCCTGGAGAGGATGCAGAATGTTGCCAAAGAGTCTGGGTTCAAATGTGAAACATCTCCACTTGCCCTCTACTCTTATTTTATTGAACGTGTTCGAGAACATCTTCATGTTGTTCTAGCCATGTCACCAGTGGGTCATGCTTTTCGTAATCGTCTCAGGATGTTCACATCCCTCATCAATTGTTGTACAATCGACTGGTTTATGGAATGGCCGGAAGAAGCTCTGGAGAAAGTTGCGGACAAATTCCTTGCTGTTCTTGACATGGATCAAGACTTACTGGACCGATGTGTTTTCATGTGCAAGGAATTTCATGAGTCTGTTCGACATCTCTCTGTCAAATTTGCACAACAATTAAATAGGAAAAATTATGTGACGTCTACTTCCTATCTTGAACTCATCCTGACTTTCAAAACTTTACTGGGAGACAAGAGGAGAGAGACTGAAGAACAAAGACAAAGATATTTGACTGGTTTGGACAAATTACATTTTGCTGCTTCTCAAGTTTCTATCATGCAGAATGAGTTGACTGCTCTACAACCCATTTTGATTGAGACTTCAGCTGCGACTGAAAAATTGATGGTGAATTTTCCGACCTTGTCTTATACACTCCAGTTTGGAAATATTTTGATTTGCGAGTGGATTTGTTGTATTTTTTTAGATCAAAATTGAAAGAGATACAGTTGCTGTTGAAGCTACAAAAGAAGTGGTAGGTGCTTACAATATTATTTTCCATCACTGTTGAAAAACAAATGTTAATCAGTTGATTTGACAGTGCATTATTATTATTTGAAAAGGTGGCTGCAGATGAAGCACTGGCTAATGAGGCAGCAGCAGCAGCTCAAGCAATTAAAGATGATTGTGAAAATGATCTTGCAGAAGCCATTCCAGCTTTAGAAGCTGCAGTACAGGCACTGGATACTCTCAAACCTTCCGACATAACTTTGGTCTGTTAAAATATACATTGTTTCTTTATACAACTAAATGTACAGAGTCTAATGCAAGTTGAGTTTCATACACGAACACACACGAAACTTTGAATTAGGTACTACTACTACCACTCACAAAGTACATAATTGTCTACGTTAACAGGTCAAATCCATGAAGAACCCACCGGATTTGGTACGGTTTTCTTTCTTTTTTAAATAAAATGCTGACTTTGACTTTGCTTTTGAGATTACTTGTGTCATTTGGTGAATTCCAGATTAAAATGGTCTTGGAAGCCATTTGCATCATGCGTGGAATTAAATCAGACAAGAAAACTGATCCAAATGGTCGTCAATACGATGACTACTGGGGACCATCAATGAAAATGTTGGGAGACCTGAAATTTCTCGAAGGACTCAAAGACTACGACAAGGACAATATAAACCCGGTAGTGATGAAGAAAATTCGAGACAAATTTATTAAAAATCCAGATTTTGAACCAGCAGTCATACGAAATGTATCCACAGCCTGTGAAGGTCTTTGTAAATGGGTCAAAGCAATGGAAGTTTATGATCGAGTCATTCGAATTGTAGAACCAAAGAAAGCTAAATTGAATGAAGCAGAGGGTGAATTACAAGCTCAAATGGATAAATTGAATGAGAAGAGAGCTCAATTACAAAGAGTCACGGACAAATTACAAGCTCTTAATGATGAGTACGCCGCTATGAATAAGAAGAAAAAGGATTTGGAAGAGAATATTCGTCTTTGTTCACAAAAATTGGAAAGAGCTGAGAAATTGATTGATGGGCTCAGTGGGGAGAAAATTCGATGGAGTGAGGGAGCAACTACTTTGTCGGATCGCCTTCAAAATATTTTAGGAGATGTACTCATCTCGGCTGCTGTTGTCTCTTACCTTGGCCCTTTCACTGTCGACTTTCGAAATGAATGTTTTGTTCAGTGGCAGAGTTGGTGTGTCGAGAAACAAATTCCTTGTTCTTCAGTATTTTCACTCGTCGCTACTTTGGGGAATGCTGTCAAAATTCGGAATTGGAATTTAGGCAAATCAACTTTCTCCACACATTTCTCATTAGTACAAAATAAACAAATTGAGTTTCTCAAGTAAATAATGTTTAATGTAAATATAGGTGGTCTTCCCATGGACAACTTTTCAATTGACAATGGGATCATCGTACACAATTCTAGACGTTGGCCACTTTTGATTGATCCTCAGGCTCAAGCAAGTAAATGGATTCGAAATATGGAAAAAAAGAATGAATTGAGTGTCACGAAACTGAGTAACCCGGATTACCTTCGAGTTCTTGAGAATGCCATTCAGTTGGGTCGACCTGTCCTCATCGACAATGTTGGAGAAGAACTGGATCCTGCTTTAGATCCACTCCTCCTCAAGCAAATGTTCAAAAATGGACTTCTCTATTTTATCAAGATTGGCGAGAATATTGTGGAATACTCGGAAAATTTCAGGTTTACTTGGTCTTCCAATTAAAATTTATTTCGTTTTACAAAAGGATTCAATTACATGTGTCGTATTTACAGACTATTTATCGTGACAAGACTTCGGAATCCACATTATTTACCGGAAGTTGGTGAGTGGAAATGAAACATTTTTAGTCTAACTTTCAGATTAAAAATTAATTTAATGCGAGTGTGTGTTAACTTGTCACAGGGATGAAAGTGACCCTTGTAAATTTCATGATAACCCCAATGGGACTTCAAGATCAATTGTTGGGGATTGTTGCAGCCAAGGAAGAACCAGCACTGGAACAACAGAAAAATCGTCTTGTGGTGGAAGGAGTGAATAATAAAAATTTACTCAAAGAAATTGAAGACAAAATTTTAAAAGTTCTGTCCAGTTCTAAAGGAAATATTTTGGAGGATGAGACAGCCATTCAAATATTATCTTCATCTAAAGAATTGTCTGAGGAGATTTTGGCCAAGCAAACTGTGGCTGCTGTGACAGAGAAAAGGATTGATCAAACTCGAAACCTGTACCGACCAGTAGCCCTCCATTCTTCTACACTCTTCTTTTGTATATCAGAGTTGGCCAATATTGACCCCATGTATCAATACAGTAAGAGTGTCAATAATATAATTTTGATCAAAATTTTGCTTTCACTGAAAAATTTAAAATTTTGCACAGGTCTCAATTGGTTCATCAATTTGTACACCATGTCCATCTCCAACAGTAGAAGGTCAAGAGACTTGGATCTGAGAATATTATACTTGAATGACCATTTGACCTCTTCTGTGTACCGGAGTGTTTGTAGAAGTGTTTTTGAAAAGGACAAGCTTGTATTTTCCTTTGTATTGTGTGCAGCAATTCTAAAATCCCGCCAAGAATTTGCATTTGACATTTGGAATTTCGTCCTGACTGGTGGATTGATTTTGTCCGAAAATGAATATCCAAATCCGGCTTCAGACTGGTTGCCAGAGAAGAGTTGGGGAGAGATTGTTCGACTGTCCGATTTAAACCGTAAGAAAGAATCATTTAACTACAAGGAGGACTTTAATCAAAATTAAAATTTTTGACGCAGGATTCCAAGGACTGAAAGAACATGTTGCAGAGAATTCTGAAGCATGGAGAAAGCTTTACAATTCTAAAAAACCACAAGAATTTGTTATGCCGGAACCCTGGAATAAATTAGAGGATTTAGAAAGACTGGCCGTCCTCCGAAGTTTTCGTCTGGACAAACTCATCCCTGCTATTCAAAAATTTATTGTCAACAATTTGGGGAAGGAATTCATTGAACCTCCACCATTTGACCTGGGTTCATCTTATGATGACTCTTCTGCGTCAACTCCTTTGATTTTCATACTATCACCAGGTTGTATACACATTGTATAATGTTCAAAATTTCTTGTAATAAATTAATTAATACAATTATACTCTCTCGTAGGCTCAAGTCCATTGGACGCCTTGACAAGATATGCAGCGGACCGGGGTCTGGACGAGTCAATGATACAGTCTATATCTCTTGGGCAAGGTCAAGGACCAATAGCTCAGAAAATGATTGACGAGGCAATATTTGAGGGTACTTGGATGGTCCTTCAGAATTGTCATTTGGCCACTAGCTGGTTACCCACGTGAGGAATATAACTTTAGCTTTTTTTACAAAATTTCAAAACTTGCTTTCACTTGGCTTTATAAAGATGATTTGATGATGACAGACTTGAGATCATTTGCCAGGATGTTATCACGAATGAAACGACCAATCCCAGTTTTAGATTATGGCTTACATCTTACCCTTCGCCTGGTAAGCCCTCAACTTTCTCTTTTGTTCTCAGAGAAAGTTTTAGGATACACAAATAAATGCAATGAAAAACATGAGTGAATGTATGTATTTTTTTCTCAGATTTCCCTGTCACCATTCTACAAAATGGAATAAAATTGACAAATGAAGCACCACAAGGATTAAGAGCAAATCTTTTGGGAAGTTACATGAGTAGTCCAATTTGTGACCCCAGTTTTTACGAGTCTATCAAAAAAGAGAAAGCAGACAGTTGGCATCGACTCATTTTCAGTCTTTGTTTTTTCCATGCTCTTGTCCAAGAACGTCGGAAATTTGGAGCTTTAGGATTCAACATTGCCTATGAATTCAACGAATCCGATTTGAGAATCAGTTTACAACAGCTACAACAAATGTTACAACAAAATTATCAAGACAGAGACATCCCTTTTGATGCATTGACATATTTGACTGGTGAATGTAATTATGGTGGACGGGTATGTTTGTTTTTTTATTTTTTATCATCACTGATCTGACAATTTCAAAGGAAAAAACATTTTTTGACAGTTACAAAAAAAACTAGTGAAAGTATGCTTTCACTTTTGCAATTAAGGTAACCGATGATAAGGATCGAAGACTTCTCCTGTCCCTCTTGTCCACCTTTTACACTCCAGATGTTGTGAAAGATAAAAAGTTCGTTCAAAAAAATAAATCACACAAAAAATGTTGAATGTAAATATATACCATTCAACTAATTTTGAATATGATGTGATCCACTAAGGTACCTTCTGTCTACCAGTGGAAAATACTATGTTCCAGATTCAGTTGATCACCAATCCTGTATAGAATTTATACGAAAGTTGCCAATGACACCAAATCCAGAAGTATTTGGTCTTCATGAGAATGCGAATATCACGAAAGGGAATCAAGAGACGATTGAACTGCTAGGAAGAGCCCTTATGACGCAGACAGTAAAACAATCTAATTTTGGAGGTGGTGATGGAGCTACAGACATGGTTTTGGAAATTGCTCAGGATATAATCACCAAATTACCCTACGAGTATGACATGGGGTCAATTGAACTCAGTTTTCCGGTTAATTACATGAATTCAATGAATACTGTTCTTCGTCAAGAATTGATTCGATTTAATAGGTAAAGGAAACTTTCTCCTACCCCCTCATATTCTGATTGATGCTACAACATTTTTTCGTTTTTAATGAATTTCAATACAGACTCATCAAGGTAGTCCGGGTCAGCCTGAAGAATATAGAGAAGGCTATTAAAGGTATGGTAGTGATGACCCCGGAGCTAGATGAGGTCGTCAGTAGTATGCTACTTGGCAAGGTTCCTCAAGCATGGGCTGTAAAATCATATCCATCGTTGATGCCTCTTGGAAGTTATGTAGTGGATTTGTTGGGGAGACTCAGTTTTCTCCAGTCATGGATTGACGATGGAACACCACGTGTCTTTCGACTGTCCGCTTTTTATTTCACACAATCCTTCTTGACGGGGGTCTCTCAAAATTATGCACGGTGTGGCTATAGTCATATTTGTATTTCCTTTGAATTTACTAGAAACATGTAAAACTTTAATCACATCTTTTTTTAATAGTCGCTACAGAATTCCTATTGACCAACTTGGATTTCAGTTCCAGGTCACTCAAATGGAGAAAAATTCTGATGTTACTGAAGAATATTCCAACTTGCAAGTAAGGCTTCTTCTGTTCTGTTGCGTTAAATATGAAAGGAAATAACGTCATATATTGTAATTGAGTTTGTTTATTCTTTGGGACATTTTGAGAACAGGATGATGTGATGGTGAACGTAAGATTACCAATGTTTTTTGTCATTAGTTTTTTGCAAGGCTATCATTGGTTTTTCAGAAATATTTTGACCCCAACATTTTGGTCATTTTAAATCTTGAAGGGAATATATTTGGAGGGTGCGAGATGGGATCGGGAAACTAGAGAATTGGCAGAGTGTCGACCTAACATTTTGTATGACACTTTACCCATTCTTCTTTTCAAACCCGGGATCAAAGCGAAGTTTGTGCCGTCACCTTGTTATGACTCACCAGTGTACAAAACAAGTGCACGAAAGTAAATACAAAAACAGGATTTTTGCTAACTTTTTTGATTAATTGTACAACTAAAACTTCCTTTTTAAACAAAAAATGTGTCCATTTTAGGGGGACGCTGTCCACCACGGGACATTCCACAAACTTTGTCCTCTACATCCAACTACGAACCCATTTGCCCCAGAAACACTGGATAAATAGAGGAACTGCTTGCCTCTTGTCACCATAAGTTTCTTAAATTGGAGGAGGGGAGGTTTTTTATGGAAATGGACCTTATGACAAAATAAACAAATTCTGGAATGATAAAATTAAATCCATGATTTTATTTTCATTATTATTCTGAATCCTCACACGGCCTTAAACAATTTATTCAATCTTGCATTGGTCATTAATTTCAAACAAAACATTCAATTATTGAGCCGTGTTAAACTAATTATAAGATAGGAAAATTCTTTTCAGCGTTTGAAGAGGAATTGGAAACAATGTATATATGTGTACCTACCAGTTGCACGTTGTACTTTGAAATAATAGCAAATGCAAGTTTATATTCTCTACAAGAGTTGCTGCCGATCAAAGCATTTAGCTATTATTACTAAATTAGCATCTATAAACTTTTTTTACGATGTAAATAGATATCATTTTTTTCAAAATGTTATACTGGATAAAGGAATCGAACCACATGTGATGGAATATCTTATCAATTCATGACAGACTTTACAAACACAGGTACAAATTGCACAAAACGAAATGTTAAATTACAACAAAGAAAAGGAGAGATACAAGAGTTAATCACAGTTGACGTGGACTGGTTTGTTCTTTGATTCGCTGAGTTTGGAAGTTGAAACATGTAATGTAGGAATATTTATTGGAGGGCTTCAAGGAGACTGTCAATCTCGTTCACGTTGTAGGCTTTAATGAATTTGTCCCCATGTCGAAGGTAAATGATCTCGGTTTTATCCTGACTTTTAAAATGTTCTACTTTCTCTGCAAGGCAAGGAATTAGATTTTTCCATTCATTCAAATTGTCACAGGAATCCAGATTCAAAGTCACAATTGTGCTGCACAATGGTAAAAGTTGTTTTCTCATGTGTGTCAGAGTGTCTGACTTGGTGTCCTTCTTTCTCAAAATTAGAATAAATTTTGTGCCATTTGTGAATACACCATACGAGGCAGCCATGAGTGGTAGAGTCATTGGAACCTTTGCCAACCTATCTGCAAACTGTTGAAATAGCTTAGTGACTCTCTCCTTGTAATGCTCCTTTTCAGTGATGGACAACAGACGAATCAGATTCAATGAAGCTGTAGAATCTATATCAAATAAAAATGATTGTTTAAAATTGATGAAGGTACATTTGGTAGCATTAAAATATGGAAGAATTATTTCCATTGTGTAATACTCACTCGAAGAAGGTTCAGCTCCATCATCATCATCCTTAAATCGCACAAGAACATGAGGACTTTCTCGGCTATTAAAATATCCTCCCTTGTCTGCATCCCAAAAAATCTCATCTTGTTTTTTTTGCAACTGAAATTACAACCAGACAACATGAACACATTTTTAAAAAGAAAAACGTTCTGTAGTAGAGTAAGCATAAGGTTGCAAATAAAACAGTCAGATATGTTACACTAATTACCAAAGTTGCCAGTTTTAAATAGTCTAAATTCCATGTTGCGTCAAATAAATCTAAATTAGCCGAGACGAGGTTCTGAAAATACACAGAAAGAAACCACATACATGTACACACAGCAAAATAATAAAACATAAGTACATTAAGTGGATAATTTTAACGAAATCTTACAGCAAAATCATCAACACAAGCCAATATTGGTTCAGTCAAGTTGGTCACAGGACTATCATTGCTATTTCCATCCCTGTAGCATGTTCTATAAACTAAATATAACAATAGAAATGTCTTTTGTTATACTCTCTGGTCAAATAATTCAATTATTATAACTGAACAAGTAAAAAGTACAATATAAATAAGCTCACCATGACCCGTAGACGAAATCAAATATGTATTTACAAAATTCATTGCTTTGACGGCACGGTCAATGTAACTTTGATTATTCAAAGCACAACCAGCTCGAGCAAAAGCAGAAATCATTAAACCTGCGGAATAAATTATTGAAATTGATTACACAATTTATCAAATTGAACTGTTTTTAAGACAAAAAATATTATTCATATATACCATTCCACGATGCAATAATCTTAGTATCTAGCCCGGGTCTTGGTCTGTTTAGATTTCGATATTCAAAAAGCAACTGTTTGGCCTCGAGACATGCTTTCCTTATGTCCTCTTCGGTCACATTAAATTTCTTGGCAGTCTCATCCACCGAATGGGCGATGTAAAGTACATTTTTATGTTTCAACTCGTCATGAGGATCTGGTTTCGAGTATAGAGAAGAAGAATTAGTAACCAAAATATGTAAAATATCACTGTCTTTAAAGATTTACGAACCTTGATGAGGATCGACATTGCCATTATCTCGGACACCGTACCGCCACTCAAACATTTCTGACAACTTTGTTGTACCGTTGCTGAGTTTTTGTGATCCAAATATCTTGTCCGTCTCGGCTTTAGTCCATACATAAAATGCTCCTTCAGTCTTACTCGTCGAGTCTGAACTTGCGAGAGAGTCAGCATCTTCAGCAGAGTAAAATCCACCTTCATTGTGGCTTAGGTCCCGGTCTACATATTCCAGAATATTGGCAACAATCTTGGAAAAGAAAGTGTCACCAGTGAGGAGGTAGGCATTCGCGTAAGTTGTCGCAAGTTGGGAATTATCATAGAGCATTTTTTCAAAGTGGGGTACATGCCATTTTTTGTCCGTAGAGTACCGACAAAATCCCTTCCCGACATGATCATGTATACCCCCCTTGGCAATCATTCGAAGAGTTTTGTCAACCATTTTTAATGCATCTCCACTGTCAGGATTCGCCTTTCTGTGATATATGAGGAAACTGAGATTTACTGGCTGGGGAAATTTAGGATGATCTGAAAACATATTGTAATGACAATTCGTTATTTAAAATTAAAGAAAAAAATAAACATGAAAATGAGACAAAATAATGTTTACCAGAAAATCCACCAAATGCAGGTTCATACGAACGCCCTAATTGTTGTAAACATTTGTTGGACACTTCCGTAGAGCTGGGAAGTGTTTCCGTTGTCGGCAAAGAAGCAGTTCTTTCAAGCACCTGCAGGATTTTGTCTGCCGAGGTGATGAATTTTTCACTATTTTCTTTCCATTGGTCTGCAATTGTCAACAGAAGGGATTTGAATCCTGGCCTCCCAAATGATCTGTCATCTGGAGGGTAATAAGTCCCACCGTAAAATGGTTTCAAATCTGGAGTCATCCAAACGGACATTGGCCATCCTCCTGATCTGTATATATTTTTTGTACAATAACATTTTAATTAACTTTCCATTTTTGTTACAATAAATCAATCTATATATACTATAATACAATATGATTACCCTGAGACAGCCTGCACAAATGTCATGTAAATTCTGTCAATGTCTGGTCTCTCTTCACGGTCCATTTTGATGTTAATGAAATACTTATTCATAACTTTGGCAACAGTTTCACTCTCAAAGGATTCTCTCTCCATGACATGGCACCAATGACACGTTGAGTAACCTGCGGGACACATGACAAACAGCTTTCATTAATAAAAATTGTTTATTTATACCTTCGCTTCTAATCTATTGTTTTTAAAAAATAAAGTAGTTAAATCTATAGCCGAATAATATTCCATTTTGCCAGTTTAAAAGACATCATTTTCTTACCGACGGATAAAAAGATGGGCTTCTTCGTAGCCTGTGAAGTGTGACATAAATTTGATTAGACATGAGTTAATTGAATCATCCTAAATTCATAATCGGTGTACTACGACTTACTTTTGCGACATTGAAGGCTTCTTCTCCCCATGAGTACCTGTATATCAAGAAAGTTTCCAAATAATTATTTTCACTGTTTAGCACTTTAGAGAAAGAGATGGAATATTGATAAGGGTACGTTAGTCTATAAAATAGAGTAGTCGTCATTCATTTTCTAACTTCTCTCAAATTTTTTGTAAAATAATGTAAAATATTATAACTGATAAATTACCAATGAACCGGATTGTTCTGATGTTGTAGCAAGTACACCGACTTTTCATGTTTGAGTTTATTGGATTCTTCCGGGGCAGAAGATGCAGTTGCTTCGTCACTCATTTTCCTGAAACAATTTAAACTCAGAGGATTTTGTTGAACAAATCTGTTTCCAATTAAATAATTCCGTCTCAACAACATTATAAATCTGCCGCCTGCAAATCTACGAGAGAGAAATCCTTTCCTTAGTTTCAAATGGATTTCAGGATTAATTTTCTTTTTCAGGTAAATAATTCACAAAATTAACGAACGATACATGATATAGCAAAAGTTTGACTAATACAAAATTTGAAATAATTATTTTCTATTTTATTTGAGTCCTAACGAAAGATACGTTAACCCTTACGAAAGATTAGAATGTTCTTAGCAAATCAGAATTTTGAAACTTAATATCAAATGATTAAAAATTTCAATTTAAAATTCGTATTCGATTTAGAGATATACACACTTACAATCTTTAAATAGTTGTCCATGTCATGATTATAATACTGAAGCGTGTTAATTGTATTTTGATCATTTTACAGGCGTCTGAAAATGTGTCGAAGGTTTCCTCCGTACTATCTCAATGTTATGGACATGTATTGAAGACTGTTGCAGAGAAGACATCCACAAAATTGTAATTATTAAAATTCTACTGTATATTCTGCCAAGTTAATCCTAATGTGTAATGGAATATTTCACACACAGAGACTTTACACTGAAACGATGGGTGTGCAAATGTTGTCGGGCAATTCTTGTGCCTGGGGTAAACTGTACATATTATAGAGTCAGAAAGAAAAGATCAAACAAAAAGTATCCTTCTCAGGTAAATGAGACGTATTTACACATGTTCACATTCATAACAGAATTATCTTTTTGGATTGATTGGATCTTGATTGTTGTCTCTTTTTCCCCAAGATCATTACATGTCGGAATTGCTTTACAACTCGGTCGCTCATATTACACCCCAAATCGAATGAAGTGAAAGGAAGAAACGTCAAATTCATGTGACAAATAAAGACAGACGAGTACGAACCAAAACTCAACGGTGATGTTTATTCTTGACATGAGAGTAACAAGAAATAGATAATATGGCATATATATCATCTGTAAGGGGACTTTTATAGGGTGACTGAGATTGTGTGTATACATTGCATTATGTATTTTTGTATCATACTATTATTATTACTTGGATATTTTGTTGCATGTTGATCCACATTGTCTGAGTTTTTTTGAAATTATCCCTGCCAATTACATCATAAAATATTTTATAAATTATAACTACATATTATAATATGTAACGAGAGAGAGAGAGAAAGAGAAGATTGAAGGTACATTGCTTGTGTTGCATTGTTGCAAATTGTTTTTAAAAAAAGAAGATTATGCCTACTATAGATAAATATTTTGATACGATAATGATGATGTATTCTTTGTTGTTGAATTCCACAACATTCAGCACAATTACAACATTATTTATATAATTTACATAGATTATCGTACTGCAACATTGGACATTAACAGAGTGAGTAGGGATTTTAGATCTGATCGTGCGATACATAGTTAAAGTAGAGGAGGAGTGCAGATATTACAGTATTATAATTGACTTGTTGCTCTTAAAAAGATTACTTTTTTTAAAATCTTAATACGACATACACTCTCTCAACTTTTATATGGTCATCTATTTAGTTTTCATTTGCCTCTTGGAGACATGTTAGGTAATAATTCTTTTGTATATCAAACCGAGTTGAATAATTTATTGGATACGCAATAGAAAAAATAAAACAACTGAGCTAGTATTATAATACCTACAGTATGTTATAACTCATATAACACTGGAAAACATTTTATAGTAGAATATCTTTGATTGGCTTTTCTCCTGGGGATTCAAAAGTTACAGCGTAATGCAGCAGTTGTATATATAATTGGAGATGTAATATGTATGAAAAAAACTATCACTTTGAAAAATGCATGAGAAAGAACACAATTTGTGTTGCACACACAAAAATAATAATTAAACAGCAGGGAAAAGGCGAACAAATATATAATAATATACAACGATTCTTTAAAACTAGCTACAGCGTACAGCGATTGCTGTAATTACATATTCTCATCGTCACAGTCATTATGGCCAGTCAATCTGTTACTATTATGTTCATCTTTGATTCTGTTGCCACCTCGAAGCACCACCTCTTCCTTTACCTTTTCGAAACAGTCGTTCATATAATGAAACTGCAAAAAAAATAATGAATTTAAAAATTATTTTTTTATACATTCAAACAAACTACATGTCCTGTTTTTTTGTACTGTATGATTCATAATATTGATAAGAATGAGTAGAAAAATTATGAGAGTAAAAGAGACTGGGTGCATTGTACAGAAATGTACGATAGAGTCAAAAGGTCATTTTTACCCAAGTAGTAAATATTTTGACCCATCGAGCAGGTTTATCTGGTCTCTGGTATTGGAATGCAAATGCCATACCCTCGTCATCCACATCCCATTGAATAATAGATGACCAGTTCCAGCATATGGTCTGTGACTACAGAAGGTATAATAATAATATTACAGAGTTACTCTTTGAAATTATGATCTTTGTTGTACATCAATGCAAACAAAAGTAATAGGTGTACCTCTAAGGTTCCGTCTTCTTTACATGCTTGAAGTTCAAAGCTGCCAGAAGAAATAATTATTATAATTTAGTTTTTGAACAAATTTCACGTCAATTTTTGTAACAAACTTTTTACCTGGTATGGGAAATAGTGGGAATGACATGACCCTCTTTCCGCGAATCACAGGAACAATGAGGGAAGACTATTCCGCCATAACCCTCCAACTGGATTGATTCGAATTTTTTTTAAAAAAAAATAGTATGAAAAGAATTTTTCATTTCTGATTTTTATTGAATAACGATCATAAATCAACTCACCTGTCGTACCAAAGCCAGGTACTCGTGTTTTCTACTCGCATCTTGCAAAGCTTTTAATTGATAAAGTCTGTCACCAGCTTTTATATGACCCCTATTGACGTCATCAACGGCCTGTCATAAATGGAGAAATTTGTTTATGTTACACCAAAAACAGAATTTCCGCATATGGCATAATAGAATTTGTACACATTTACCTGCCAGAAAAAATATGTAGTGGCTTGATCATCTTGCATCAAACTCAGTTCTTTACTCAATGTAAATAACCATTTCCTCATGCAAATGCAAGTTGAAGTAGCCGTACTGTAGTTTTGAATGTATAAATTATGCGGAAATTCATTTGGTGCTAGTTTTCTTTCTGCAAATAAATAGTAAATATTCAATTATTTCTCTCAAAAAGTGGAAGCAGATAGGTAACTAAAAATATGTCAAAATGGTCAGACTGTTACTCTTACCAAAATTATATTCAACTATTTCGAAGAGTGCAAAATACTTGGTTGCTTCCGTGCTTAGATTAATTTTATGTGCTAGTACTGAGAAAACGTCTTCCGCGATGGCATTTTTCGGAACATTTACAGAAATGACCTCACGGTCTGGTAATAATATCTTAAGATCTGTAATTTTTTATAAATAAATTTCATGTTGATTTAGAATTATCGTAGAAAATATAGTTTTTACATACAAGTACTACGATTTCGGAACAGAGACAATGTATGTATAAACCAACAGAAAATGTGTCTCACCAATCTTATTTGCTGATCCCTTTAAACAAGAATAAATACGTCAAATTATTTTTTTAAGTCATAAATGTTATCAAATTCAACTACACTTTCCAATTATTATAATATTACCTCGTCCAAGTCAGTCAAGAACTCTTGGATCAAATCACTTTCTGCTATCACTCGAACTGCACAAACTCTTTCTAAGAATTGTTCTAGTCCTCTTCTCCTACTATCAAGCTGCTGTTCATTTAGCGCGAATGGCCATTTACTAGGAAGTTTTGGGAAACTGCAAATTTAATGACAATGAAATTCAAATTAATCTTTTGAGATTTAACGAAGATGGAATGACAAAAAACAGAGTGCTTGTTGGAAAGAACTTGAATCTAATCTACAAATTAAAATTGAATCTTACTTAAATCCAACAAATTCTTTCTTGAGATTCAAGAGGACAACAGTAAATTCTTTGTAACGACGGGAGCAAAGGTGACGACCAGCCATGTATATATTGTATACAACATAGCGTTCCCCAGTCTTGTCATTATATTTGTATTGATAATCTGGAATGGAAATGGGGAGAGAGCGTTTCTCACTGTAATCGTACGATGGGAAGTTTGTAGTCTCTTCGTTTGGTTCTAGTCTTTCAGCCTCCTATAATGAATATTTATTTACGAGGTTACAATTCTTTTACTAGAAATAGTAGTAATAATTTACGTAGATTATTATTATTTACCTGGAGAGACACAGAGATTACAGTCAGGACTAACACATCCCCACCTGATTTTATCAGGTCAACGACTTGCTTGTGAGTTGCTCCTTCAACATTTGTTCCATTTCTAAATGTCAAAAAATGGAGCAAAATAATTTCAAATCCCATGTATTCTTTTCTTTAAATACACATTTAACATAAGTGTTAATTTAAAATTCTTACACTTCCAAAATTCGGTCTCCTTTATGAATTCCTGCTTTTTCAGCAGCTCCAGCCTCCAAAACAGCAGAGACATGTTGAAGTGGGGCGTATAGTTCTCCATTGATCTGTTTATTATCAATTAAAATTGATATAAACAAGTAATAGCTACTGACACTGAACAAAAATTGAAATAATAACTTACACTTCTCAACTGTCCACCTTCACTGACTTGACCCCTGACATTGAATCCAAAGCCTGTCTCACTTTTATGAATTTTTACTACTCTTGGTGCCCATGGATTAGTTTGATCTTCGTCCATTTCTTCCTGGACCCTGGAGTATTTCTTGTCAAATATTCTACTGCACCTTTGATTTGTTTCTCATTAAATTCACTTCCACCAAAAAAATGGTTAGAAATTTAATAAATTGTCTTGATCACAATAATTTTGTCTTGTGTGTCTGATGTGATGATTGATTATTAGTTGACTTCTGTAATAATGTTGTAAATAAACTTGTAATGAATTACAACTTAATAAATGGGGAAATATTTTAAAACGGAAATGCATCAAACTACAAATGCAAATAAATGACAATCTTTAAAAGTCAACTAAAGTTCTCACTTGAATGGGAGTTATCCTGTTGATTGTGATGAATCATCTGTGATGATTGACAGGTCAGCAGAATGTGAGTAAATTTTTTTCTTCAAGTGTTAAATTGAGATTCTGATTGACAGCTGATTTAATGTGTAACATTAATATTATTCTATTTACAGTACGCAGAACAATGTGTGTTCACTGTGTAGACTCAAATATTTCACACACAGACGTCCAGTCTACAGAGACTTGAAAATCTATACTACGCTTAACTACATTCAGTTAAAGAAAAGAGTGTAGTTAATTAAATGGTCTAGAGATCAATATTTAAAAGCAAAAGGCAGCGCGAAGCAAGACCTGACAACACCGCTTTCTCATTCACAAAGCCTTTGTCAATAAGTTCACTGTAAAATCTCAATTCTGCTTTAAATTCCCTTTAACTAATCCCTTTGACTAATTATTCGGTTCATATCAGGATATGGAAATTTTGTGATGAAATATCCTTTCGTTCCGAGTATTATTTTACGATAAAAAACTGGTTTGAGCAGCTCATGTTGAGCTACACACAATGAGAAAGGATAGCAGGGTGAAATAAGACTTTCTTCGTTTTTCTGAATGAATTCGTAACAGAAATAAATAACAAAGTTGACTAAGATTACAAATTCAGAGCTATTACAACTAATCCTAATTGTACTTTAGATAGTGTTTGACTGCGTCTTTTGAATGTCCTCATCAATGATTCATCAGTTGTTCATCTCTTTGTCTCTTTTCATCCATTGCCGTCTGCCGTGATACATTGCATTTATAAACTATTTTGATGATCACGCTAAACTATGTGGTACAAAAATATAGACGTATTACAAACTGCAATCTGAGAAAGTATTACATAAATGTTTTTTTATTGAATTTTCAACAGGAGTAGGTGAGAGAAAGTTTTTGTGACTTTAGTTCTACTAAAAATTTGAGCATTCAACACTATAAGTACTTATACATGATTTGTATAAGAGGAACCACAAAAATACATATAATATGTTTTGACTCACTTATTTTATATATAAAAATACATAAGCTAAATATCCTGCTTAGGAGTTATCGATTGTGCATTTAATCCTGCTCGGTAATTTGTTGAAAAATTATTTCTCTCGTGTTTTGATCCCACCATCAGCTTGACCAAAGTAGGCTTGTTGAGCCATTCTCACGAAAAGACCAGTCTCCAAGATTCCTGTTAATATATCCGATAGATTAGTATCTAAGTATGTGCAGTCAACTGCTTAAACATTATGCATGAAATTTACCTGGAATAGATTTGAGTTGAGATTCAAGGCCTTGAGGAGACAAAGCCTCTTTCATGCCATTCAATTGACCCACATTAAAGTCAATTATCAGATTATTATTGTCCGTGACGACTGGACCCATCTTTTTCATTGCCATTCTGATTGTTGCAAAGCCATCGTCACGACCCCAGGAACTATTCATTGCATTCAACTTTTTCTCGACTACTCTCCATCCGATTGACGATACTTCAAGTGGAATGCCTTTCTTCCATTTCTCACCCAAATACTCAGAGTCTTTCCTAAGAAAAAATAATACATTCAAATTAGAACTATAGTTCTTGTGTACGAGGAGAATTGGTTACACTTATTATGACTTACGTAAAATCTGCTACCACAATTAATTTTTTGGACGCTGCAGCAACAATCTTTTCTTGTAACATGCAACCCCCACCTCCTTTAATCAAGTTTAAATCAGCATCACATTCATCACAGCCGTCAATTGTCACATCAATCTGAAATGTAAAAAAATTCTCATGTTAATGTTTAAGACATTCTGTCCCTGTTCTTAGCTTAAAAGTAGGAATTTATAGTATTTACACTGAGGTGAACATCCAAATCAGAGAGTGGTAGTTTATTATCCACAATCAAATTTTTGGCTTGAAATGAAGTTGGAATGCAAATAATTTTCAAGCCTTCTTCTTTCACTCGTTCCGCTATTAAAAATCAAAAAGGTAAATCAAAATTTTGTAACTTGCTGTGTATTTTTATTAATTTATATTGTTGTACCTATGCGTTCAGCTACATACACAACGGTGCTTCCACTTCCGATTCCAACTATTTGACCATCCTACAAAATAGATTACACAAATGTGCATTACAAAACTTATTGTACAAAATAATCTGATACAAAATAAACCTTGAGGGTACTTACCCTAATGTGGTCATCAACTGCCTGTCTAGCAGCTAGCCTCTTAGCTTGTTCAATCAGACTTCTTGCTACTGACATTGCAAACTTGATTGCAATTTCCAAAAAACTCGAGATTAAGAACAGGCCGCGACTTTCCGCAAAATACTTTGTATTTGCACACTGAACCTTAGTAATACTTTGAACGCTATTCAATGCGACCTTTGTTCATCCATAGAGATCACATAACAAAATCTTCTATATAAAATATAATATACTGGATGTGTAGTCTGATACTATCTTGTTCTAGAAAATGTTTCATCGTTATTACTTTTTGAAATGATCAGATTAGTAGTAATTAATCATCAGCTGAAATAGCTTTGAATGACACTTTGAAATGGATTATAATTAATTATGCGGTATAATTTATACCCTTTGTATCCACTTGGAAATTCCAAGTTGGAATGGATCTATTGTCCTTCAATAGACAGTGACACCAGTGTGTCAACCCTTTCCAAGTGTTCGTACTTCGTAAGGTCTCCAAGGGGCCTTAGAAACTGAAAAGAGCACTGGCTGAACTTGCTCAGGCCTCCCATTGATGAGGGTCTTTTATGGATTAAATCGTTAAAGGGACATATAATATTTGTTCATGTATTAATAAAGTGTTTTAAATGATCAGTACAACCTACAACTGACAAATTGTCAGCACGGTGTACTATTGTTAGTGGTGGAACAACTCCTTTTGAGAATCTCATATTTTTTGGTGACAAGTTGAGAATATATATCCGCACACAGCAGCACAGAACAAATCCAGCACTTTTTCTCAACTCTCTGTATGAATGATGGTAATTTGCCGTAACTTTCTGAATTTATTTATGCACTTTGATGAAATTTTTTCTACTCGTAAAATATGATGTGAGTTCATGTATAATTTAAGGTCAAGTCAGTGTATTTCTTTTGTATTTCAAAAATTGTACATCCAAACTAAAGTACTTATTTGATACATACATTTCACAAGGGTTTATATATAAAAGGTGCCTTTACATTCTTTTTCTCGATTGTTAATTAACTATATAGTAATTAACATTAATAAATAGTGTCTAAAAATTAGTAAGAAATTTAATATGCATACATGTCCTAAACTAACGGCAGTTTTACCCAATATTTGTGTACTTTAATTAGGAGGATTTTCTAATATCATTGACCAGTTCTCCTTCAATTCACTCTGTAAGAAAATATAACAAAATGTTTTATCACTGCGACTTTATGTATCTCAGTAAGTAAAACGAGTATAATTTGAAAACGAAAAAATATAGCTAGTACTAGATCTTACTTTCCTAGATCAGCATCATCCCTTTGATTACTCAGGATAGTAAAGTCTATTTTGTAATTGAAATTAAACTGTTCACCAATTTTGCACACTTTGAACACATTATACTAGTTTGACATGTCACTTCACATAGTTTTGAATACCAAATGTTACTCTCATTTTTAATACCACTCTTACAATTCGACACCTCTGCATACCCCTTGACTCCAACGCAAATATTCAGGTTGCTTACATCATTGATCAAATCATTCATATCATGAAGAGACGTAATTTGTCCACGAGGAACTAACTTGTCACGGACTAGGACCACCGGCTGAAAGTCGCGTTCAGTCTATAATTAAAAAACGCACAAGAAAATTAATATTTGGCTATTCCGTTGAATAGGTATCATTAATACATAATTACCTAAGTAACAAATTACAATATTTCAGAACATAGTTAAACTTACACTGACCTGAGTTTGACGAAAGACCTGGGGTGGAATGAATGAAGAATTGGATTTACAACTTTCATCTTGGCCAAGTTCATATATAAAGAAAAAGGGTCCATTTATCTCCATTTTCTTCATTAATCTTAATACTCCAATTTGCTGATGGTAATTTGATGACCGTAATATCACTTGAAAACAAAGAGGCTAGTTGTGTCTTCTAATCTATCTTGGGAGGGATATGGATAAAATCATTATTTTCAGTGGAGGTAGGTAGGTAAGCAGGTGGTACTGTCAGTCTTTTCACTTTTTTCTCTGATAAAATAGGTTCTCTCGGTTTCGTGGATTTCCTTTTTGGTGCTTTTTTGTCAAAGTAAGGTGCCACTACACTATTCGAGAATATTGTGGGTACGGCATCGGAAGTAAGTGTCCAGTGTTTTCTTGGCTGAAAAGCAATCACAATACCATTCATTCTAACAACATTTACCTTTATGAGAAATTTTTCTTCAAAATGTAAATGACACAAACGCGATTTTTCTACATCAAAAATAATATCACGCTTGGGAATGTTGTCTAGGCACACCTTTTGAGTTTCACTATTTTTTGGACACAGAGGAGTGTGACTGGGATTACTATTACTTTTGTATCCACTCGTACACCCCACATGAAAACACGTCCCACCTCCCATTGCAAATTTTTAGTAGTAAATTCAAGTTCTGAAGACACACAGAA
>WJFB01002265.1:0-20739 GCA_009870185.1 Pygmarrhopalites habei
GTATCAAAATGACCACCTCGATGAATCGAGACGGAATTCAAATAAAAAATCGAAATTTTTAAAAACTGTCGATCTCGGTATCAAAAAATACTTAAATTAGACTATGAAGAGCTGAATGACCCCAGTGAAAGTCCCGGAATCTGGTCAGACTGTCTGCTGGGCTGAGTGACTCCGATGAAAGTCTCACAAAAGAGCTTAGTGTCTCGTGGCCTGAATGACCCGGGTGAAAGTACCAGGACAGAATCATGCTGTCTGGTGGGCTGAATAACCCGGGTGACCCAGTGTGACCAGGGTGAACGTTACACATGAAATTCGTTGATGTAAACGCCCGGGAGAAGGTTCCACACCGAATATGTTGACTCTGATGCCAGGGTGAAAGTTCAACACGAAATCTGATTAGGAGCAGGAATTCAAAACGAACGACTGCTCGGACGCGCATGCTCTGCTAGCAGGAGTCAGCCTGTCTGGTGAGCTGAATGACCCGGGTGAAAGTCCCGGGAGATGATCAAACTGTCCGGTGGGCTGAAAGACCCTGGTGAAAGTCCAAAGACAGAATCTGTCTGGTCGGCTTAATGCCCCGGGTGAAAGTACCAGGACAGAATCAGCCTGACTGGTGGGCTGAATAACACTGGTGAAATTCTCAGGCTACGATCACCCCGTCTGGTGGGTGGAACGACCTGGGTGAAAGCCCCAGGTTAGAGTCATGCTGTCAGGTGAGCTGAATGACCCGTGTGACTGATTTGGTTGGCCACAGACTTTTTTGGTCAGAGTGACCTGGGTGAAAGTTAAACATAAAGTCCGTTGACCTAAATTCCAGGGAGAAAGTTCCACACAAAATCTGTTGATTCTGATGACCGGGTGAAAGTTCAACCGGAAATCGAATTAAGTGCAGGATTGAAAACAAATGAAAGGTCGGGCGCGTACTTAGTACGCGCATGCTCTGCTAGTTTTATAATGAATACCGGAAAGTAACCCCTTCAGCGTCAAATTTTCTCAACTCTTTCCCTCCAGTTGAGAGTCCTCATTCATGCCACATTACTATTACAGTTGAAGAGAGAGAGTGTGTGTGTGCATGTGTGTTGCGTGACGGACTGGCTTGAGGAGGAGATCATGATCGTCCGATTTGTAACGATATGGTCAAAAGGTACATGCAATTAAAGTTAATTGACACTCGCATATGTGCTCAGTCCTAATTCGTAACCTTCAACTCTGAGTAATGGAAAATATGTATTGACCCGTTACAAATACGGAATAGGAATGTGTTTGTGTGTGGGAATTCTGTTCCACTACCGCTAGTTACTAACAAATGGTTTAGGAAGTGGGTGAAAGTTAAAAGAGAGAATGTGGGTGAAAGTAAAAAAAGAAAGGTAACGGAGGAAATCCGTACCCTATACCATCATTATAATCCTTGTGAATGACAGGATGTTATAGTTCTACACACATTATATTGAGGGTGACCTAAAGGGATAGAGAATCCCTTGCTCATTCTATTTAATATATGTAGTACATATATGATTACTTATTGTGTCTCGTGTATTGTCAACAACAAGGACAGAAAAAAGTGGTGCGAGGAATGGACTAGCCACATGTCCATGACTGTCTTGTCTATCTTGTCTTACATTGACTGACATCGCATTATTGTGATGTGATGCGGTGTGTGTGCGGATGAAATGGACGGACAGTCTCAGTGTTGGTTGGCGTCGTACAGAAAAAGCCAGTATTTGTTGGTCATCTAGGCAAATGAGAGTGTAAATATAAAGTGAGTGAGTATAAAAATCAATCAATGTGTTGTGTCGATCATTGTCATGACGACTTTCTTCTTGGAAATCCAAAATTTGAACGCATCCATCCTCTCCTTCCTCCCAGTAGTAGTAGTCTATAATATAGTAAATAAGTTGTAGACAGTGTGTGTGGAGGGGGAAGGTGGGCAGAGGGACAGGGAGCTCACACACACCTATATATATATGCTATGCACACACAGACAAATGTTTTGAGCTTGTTAGTCAGTGTACAGGGCTAGGTAGCTAAACAGACACAGTTTTGGTGTTCTCAGGGAAGGATATATATATCATACTCTGTACTTCGTTCTCCTATTAAAGAGAAGAAGAGACAGGGAGAGAGAACCCGGCATGAGCCAACTCATGCTAAAAAGCTTTCTCTCAAAAACTTTCCCTCATATAATCGTCCTTCAAGTTTGTTCACAAAACCTGTAATCAGTATTTCCGTCTTCTTTCCTTCATTTGATTGCTGTCCTCTTACCCACAGTTTCAATTTGTTCTCTCTCTTCTTCTTATTCACCTTGTCTTTTTTTGTTGGTGGTGGTGTCAACGTTTGGTCATTGCTTTGAAGAGAACGTTCCAGACTTTTTCCCACTCATTTTTTCCAGTGGATTGTGTGTCCATGGGTTACCACTCTCAAATACAACACGGAGAATCATCCCTCCCACTTTCCCATGCTAAAAAATAAATGTATAACTAATTGTTTGTAATCAGTGAATGTGGTGTAGTTCTGTGTATAATTATATTGTTGTTAATTTTCTCCGGAATGTCTTACAAGAAGAAGACGAAGAATAGTGAGAGAAAAAGTTTCCACAATTGAAAGAATAAAAAAATTAAAGTAAAGGAATATGAGTGAGTCAAAGAGGGAGAAAAGTGCGAGACCCTTTTACGAGCTTCCAGGTGAATATTTTTAAATTCATCTTTGTTTATCAAAACTTGTCGCATTTTTTCAGATGACAGAATTAGTTCTGTCAAAGAACTTCAATAAATTGTAATGCTACTAGTGTGTTACAAAATGTATATATTATTTTAATTACAAATATTCCAGCCCACATCAAACCATGTTCAATGATTATTCAAGAGACAAGGTTACAGCTTCGTTATGGTGGGAAATTACCTCCCTCCTCAGTCTTGGCTGGTAATAATTTGTATGGGAATGGAGACTCACCCATGACACCATCCTCCACTGGAGTCAATGATGGGACTAATATGGACAGCTCCAGATTCAGTGGAGGTGATGGATATCCCATCAGTAGTTATGACGAGTCATGCATGTACAGTGATGATATTGGGTCATCATCAAACTTCACGGGGGTCAAACCAGTACACACACAAAGACCCAAGACTGGCACGGTATGTTCATAAGCACTATATATTTTTAGTTAAAATTCGGGGGGTGGGAGAAGTTTTTAAGAATAAAAATGCTACGTTCTAAAATAAGTTCATACTATCCATATCCAGGACCACGACATGTCCATGTTTTGGGGATTATCATCAAGAAAGAGACCTCCGAGTGCCATCACGTAATTTCATTTTTTAATAATATGCATCTATTATTTTTTAATCATTTGTTTACGAATCAAAAAGAAAACGGAGGAATGTTTCAGAGCCTTCCATTTTTGTCCATTTAAGTGATGGTAAACATTAGCAAAACAACAACAATAATGTTCGTGTAATACAATACCATTTGTCCCGTTATTACAAAGGGAAAAAATATATTCCTATATAACAAGAGTCTTTTTTTAACTGTCAATAAGTAAAGGGAGGGGACAAGTCCTCTTGGGAGAAATTATGTAGACAAACTGTGGTTTAACTGTCTTTTGTTTGTGTGTGTGTATGGACGATCAGTTAGTAACAACTAAATAATTTAACAAGGCTCTACCACATATACAATACATGTATCTAAAAACTATGTATGGAATGTATGCAGACTCTCCAGATTGTCTATCGTCGATGACATCGACGACAAACGCCCCACACACAAACTCAAGCTTGGCAGGTAAGGACTAAATGGGCACCGCTTTAGCCCAAAATATTTTTCATCCATTTCCATTATTTCCATTCACATGAAAATGAGTCCCCGACACACTCACACACACATGGAATATCACCTTCCCTCTGAATATGAATTTGAGTTGAAAGAACTCTGTACATAACTCACACGTAAAATAGTAAAGTCCTCATATGTGTACAGAATGACTATAGACACAATTTTGCCAATGTCCACTCCTGCAGACACTATTGACGCTACATACTCAATATTTTACAAACAAGAGAATACACACCGCCACACAACATCCTTCCACATTCTCCCACCTCAAAATTTGACTGAATATACACTAGGGAATAGTTATGTGACAGAGAGGGTCAGAATTCGACGTATTTACATAACAAGGAAAGTGGGTACATAAGTGACTGGAATTTAGGATAATGTGTACATATTAAAATATGTTTCTTTGGATGATCACACCATGTTTTGTGTACAGCTTGGACAAGAGACCCCTGACTAGTAGCCTAGATTACCCCGAGTATTCTCAGTACCCTGGATCAACAACAACGACAAGGGATGTGGAAAAGACCAGACTGAAATTGAAATCCATGTCTGTGTCAAATCGTAAGTCATTCTTCTTTTTTCACAACATAATCAATTTAATGATTAGCAAAACATTATGTTTTATTAGTTTAATTGGAAGAGGGTTTACTATCGAGTAGCGTAGTATAGCATGTAGTTTTTAGTAGTAACAAACTGTCAAATACTTGAATTAATCAAAAAAGCGTACACTCTTGAAAATGATTAATTTAGGAAATTAATAACATAGATTCATACAAAATTTAACAGCACAAAGACTTGATCAAGGTGACTCACGGCATCTTTGTGTCCTTGTTTTGAAGATACTACATATTATGCAGTCTACATTATAAACTCTGTACTGATTGTCCTTCCATTGTGTTACTCTTCACCGATTTCCTGACCACAGAATATTACATTTACGGTGTACATTGTATTATTGCAAGTTGCAGTACAATTGAATATTTTAATTCCTCTCTCTCTGCCAGCAAGTGAAAGCTTTCACTGTAGACTTTCACATGGATGATTTTTTGATAAATGAATCTAATGAATATTATTAGCACCCAATCTATTTCCTTAATCCATTTTGTTGTCCCTCTCTACCAATTCTGGCGTATGTGCAATAATAATTGCATTTTCTGTTTTCCCCTTTTCATTTTTATTCTTCACAAATCGATTTAATAAAGTTTCAGACGGCATTGTACACGGCAGTTGTTACACATGCATCTATCAAACACATGTAGTTTCTACCCCACCTTGAATAGGGAGAGACGGAGAAAGCAGAAAAACAATAAACTACATATGTACGTGACGAACTGTATGAACGGGACTTATACAGTACCAACTGAGCTCATTAATTGCATTTATTATACACTATTTTTGGACATATTCCTACGTTATGTGTACGCAATTCCCTCAATCAAGTAGATATTTACAAACAGGACGGGATAAATGTTTGCATTATGATAGTAATAATATTGTCGATTTTCGATAGTTGTGTACAATTTCGGACTAGCCATCTCCATTTTACTCATAGACATTTTTTGCACTCTTCTCCTCCCCCCTTCCTCTTCTTTTGTATCTCTCGATGCTTGATTGTTTGTGTGGGAATCAAAATCAATTAACTAAAATATAACAGAGCGAGAGAGATTGCTAGTAAAAATCGACCACGGAAACTTCCCACTGGAAATCCGATGGACTAAGGAGTATGTCATCTTATGAAATTTCCCCTGCAAATAAGTGTTTACATTGACAGGACAGGGACATTGGAGTCATTCCTTACGAAAGGATCAAAGTATTACCTAAAAGGAATCCTTCTTTTACCCGTGCTTTCTCCAGATTCGAAATTGATTATCACAAAAATCAATCGTGTCGTAACAAAAATTTCAGTATGCACTTTCGACATGTAGGCAAACTCAAAGTAGGTACAATGGACGAGAGTACAATGGTTAGGACAGAGAGAGAGGAAGAGAAAAGTGTAGACAACAGGAGCAGTCCGTCCAGCTGCATTAATAAAAGACATTCTTTTTTGTCCTGTCCCTTTCATTCCCACACGACATGTCACATGTCAGCCACTGTGTATACTTTGGACTTTGGTGGTTGTGGAGAAAATGGAAATGTTTCTCTCCCCGTCCTTTCACTATAATAGTTGAACAAATAAGTATGGGATTTACCAGCAGAGCTCATAGTAAATACTAAATACCTACTGTAGGTGTAGATATGAAAATTGAAAATAATACTAATTTCGAATGCGGTTTTTCTAGTTGGGGGTCGGATGAGAAGTGTGGACGCCGGAAGACTTTTAGAGGAACCATTGGACGATGAGAGGGAGAGAGAAGAACGACAATGGACACCGACCAACGAAACACGGAGGCCACTATTCCAAAGTGCCAACAATAATATGAGTAGTGAAAGTCTGAGGAACAATGTCACTCCTGGAAATGGTACTACCACTGGAGATGGTAGTAAAGACCAAATCGATGGATTATTGTCGGCTGTCAATCATCTCAGTTCTTTAGTCAACTCAGGTGTGCAAAAAATTCTCCTTAAATTCTTTCTCTCTTTTTGCATACATTCATACAGACTCCACATTCATATGAGAATACATAACAAGTGACAGTGCTAAGTTAACAGTGACAAGAGTTAGACAATTCTATGTAAATAATGTACTAGGAAAGGCTACAATATATGACTTTCTCCGCTATTTTTCGCTACATAGATTCTACTACAAAGGTTATGAAGGTCATGATGGAAAAATGAAAGGAAATTGCCGATTTTATTCATTTATCATGGAATCCAAGACTTTTAAATTTCCCTTATATACTACTCTGTAGGGTAGAAATGAATATTGATGACCACATACATTGTTAGTGCCATCTTATTATGTAATCATAATCGTAATTGTTGTTTAAGGTGTTTGGGTAATTTTCCTCGTCGTGTGTGTCAATTATTTTTGCAACATGGGTTCATTTCTGCAGTGTCCTACATTTTCTGCAGTTCGTCTTGTGTTGTCCATCTTTCTCTTTTCTTGCAGTGTCATACGAAAATGCAGTTTTTATATATGTATTCTATTGTTCCCTGTCCCGTCCTCAATCCTAGTTTCTCCTCTTTTGTCATCATATTTTTTCTTGACAAATAATACACCTCTGACTATACTGTGGGAAGCGGAGGGTCATAATATCCGACACACACCAGCACATCCTCAGTGACAAAGTCATGGTATAATATAAACAAGTCTGTGGTTTTGTGCTGTAGACTTCAGAGTGAAAGCCAGTTTTCCCCAATATCGATTTCAGTTTTACTCAATTTTCCCCTTGCACAATTTTTTTATTGACTTGCTATGGACATTTTTCCTCTTCTTCTTCTTGAGACTACAAAGGATTGCTTACTAGAGTGAACTATTTTTACTTCCTTGACTTGTTTAACTATAAAGTACTTACTACTGTACAAAGGTTTAGTTTTTCTTGGGTGTGTTCACTGTTCTTCCTTGAAAATAAAAGTTGACCAGTTGGAAGCACAAACATTGGTACACAACTGACCTTTTCCATGTTTAAAATTTTCAGTTCAATTTTCATTGCCCCCTTCCCTTCTCTTCACTGTCATGTCAGAATGATGGGTAGGAGGAAGGTTGCGTGTTGCAAATGACACGTTTCACGCAGTATATGTCCCACCAAATTCCTTTCTACCAACTATAATTTTGCTAATTGCTCAGAATATTATATAGGATGTAGAGTATGTATAATTTTTTTCTGTTCGATAATAAAGTGGCAGGTGGGATTACACAAAAAAAGGAAATCGATTTTGGATGGGTTTCAGGCAGACAGAATTTTAGTGGGAGAAAATTTGATTGTGTGTTGATATTTCCATCAGTAAACACTAGTTGAATCTTAATTAGGATAAACATTGTATTATTATATTCTCTGGTGTCCTCCTCCCACGTTTCCCTCATCATACAAAAATTGAGACACTTTACTAGTAGTATGACATTACGAAAGTAAATAGTACGACTTAATAAAGCTAATTTTTTGTACAATATGCTATAAATGCTAAAGTGGGGCTAGAAAGGACAATAACAATATTTTTGACTGAATTTTTCTAGCTGGGAGCAAGTCGGAATTTATTACGGCTTTACAAAACATCAAGAGCTGTATAGGTCAAGTGGAGGACTCACCAGAGTTGAAACATCGACTCCTCAAATTAATTTTCAAACTTGTCGAACGAAATCAAAATGATGAGGATGTTGTTTTCTGGGCTTCGTTTGTCCTCCTTCATGTAATTTGTTTTTGCAAATATGATGAATTTAACCATTCCCTACTATTATTTACTAACAAAATTCCTAACCTTTTTACTCTGATTTCAGTGTAAAATAATTGGGAACAATCTGACAACAGTTTTTAAAATGGTGTTTAAAGCCAGTCGTTCAAAGGAGTACTGGGGGATCATAAAAGAGACAGAATATTTGGGTATAACTACTACATAAGATTACATATTACGTTAGATATAATGTCTTGAAAGGAAAAACTGACATGCGGCACGTCACATTCAAAATTTCTCAGACAAAAAAAAATGTAATTAATTCCCTGAGACAACTGAATTTTTAATGTTCATTGTGTGCAAATAGATAGTCAATCAAATCAATTTAACTTTGTATTTCATTTTCGGCCATGAAAAACTTTTTCACTGAAAATTGATGAGTAGTTGACCTCATTTTCCTTCACTAGAAATTCATTTTTACAGTGTGGAAAAATTGAATCCTGTTGAAAGATGATAATTGTACACTGCTTAAGTACACTGACTTTGTGCGTCTCAGTTTTTCCTTTGATAAATATTCGAAGAAAGTCGTTCACTAATAATTGTTTATGACAATTTAGATGTTTTTATGGAATCATTTGGCCAAACATGTCCAATTACACAGACTGAATCTATGGTACGTGTGAGACTCGCATAATCCGATTTAAAGAAATGATCAGTATCATTAATTTTTTAATTCACTTTTCAGGTTTACGGATACGGAACTCTGAAATTTATTTGTGTGGAGAAAAATGTATTGACTAGAATCATACAACTGAATTTGATTAACATTATGACGCTCCACTTGAAACTGCTAAACTATGAGGTAATGCTAACTATGCTTAATTCACCATTACAAAATGTAATCATACGGGAAATGAGTTTTCTCTCCACGAAATCCCATGATTACCTTGCGGGACTTGTCACGCAACTTTAGCTGTTGTAGTCTAAAAATAAAACAATTCACATGGAATTTTAAAAGTAAAATTTGTTTGTATGGTGGAAATCTGGAGGTCGCAAAACTGAAGAAAATACCGGAGAATATTTTTAACGGTGGTACGTACTATCCATAATACAATAAAATATTCATCATTATTATTGAGGAAACATGGTTAATTTCTACTTGTTCACAAATATCGACTCTATAATAATAGTATAGTAATAGTGCCCGGCTATTACAATCTAACCCTAATTTCTAGTACACACTTTGACAAGGACAACAGAAAAAAGATTAGACCTTCGTATGTAGTAAAATATATAGGAAGCTAAGAATAACTTTGGGATTCCGTTAAAAAAAAGTTTCTTGCACTATTCATTCATGACGGAAAATCATGTGTATGAACCATTTTAATTTTTTCCAATCAAACTCAAGTCAATTGTTTGCTACAAGTAGTACTACTAGCCATGTCCGAGTGATTGTGTTATTTTGTATGGTACTATCATTATTAACCTTTTGTGTGTCAATATTGTGTAAATTTTTCACAGCCTTTCAACTGACCTCAATCATTCGAAGCGTCGTAGGGGAAGAGTCAAGTCTGAATAATGTGGTCTCAAGTGGACTGTTGGAAGAGCTCTGTAATTCCCTTGCATGGAGTGTCGATGATATCGATGTCCTGTCGAATTTAGTCCGAATTATGAGGTACGGCTTTTCATTTTCCCCTGACTTTCTCCATTCTTCCTTTCCTCCTATGTATACTTTCACTCCACATTCATTGGAAAAGTCCTACAATGTAGGGCGTCCGCCTCCTCCCCTGTTACATTCAATACTAGATATCAATCATGAGGAGGGAAGATTATTTTTATTTTATTGACTCATTCATGTGTTACAGTGTCGTGTCCGGGGATAATGTATGCAACTCCTGTATTTCCAACAATGTTGTTTTCACCAAGAGTGTAAGTACTTACAACAAACAAGTCGGGCAAATCATTATTGTCCAGTGGATAAGATATTAGAGAGAGAGAGAGTAACTGATTTCATTTTATGTCATAAAAATAGATTGTCAGGATTCTTCACATGTGGCATATGAAAGATGACGTCGTAGTTCGACTCACCTACTGTCTGGGCAATCTCTTAGCACAGAGTGAAAATATGCGAATCAAAGTGAGGCAATAGTTTTCATAAATAATACTGCAATCTGATCCATAGCACATTATTTTCTAATGACCATTTTGTTTTTACAGATGTATGAAGAGCCAGCATGCTATCAAATGATTTTACATTTAATAACATTCTACATGGAACGATTCAGTCCCATCTCCGAAGATATCCTTATTAAGGTAACCATAGACATATACCTCTTTGACTCTGTCGAGAATATTTTGTGGAATACCCTGTCCCAAAAAATGACCTAGGCCTAGTTGTTACAATTTAATTCACTCTTGTCCCCATCAAATTTTGTAGTCAATCAGAATTTTGGCAAATTGGAGTCTCAATACGACGATTGGAGCGGAACTGTGTGATGATCCACAATTGTGTGAAATTTTACACATAATTCTACAGACTACAGACACTTCTGACGAACTTTTAATTTGTGTCATTTCCACACTGAATAATATTACCTTTTATAAAAATTATTCTACCACGGATGACACGACGGTTCAGATGGCAGAACGTAAGTCATTATTTTAATTTGACGTAATAATAACAGCTATAAACAATTTCATGTCGAGTGGATACTCTCCAGCTAAAGCACACACACACAGAACACCATATTTGACTCTCTTTGTTTACAAACGTTGTTCTGTCCTGTATAGATCTTTTCGAGTACCTTACAATGAAGAATTTGGAAGCCCGAACGGAAATCATGAAAGTCCTTGGGAATTTGACAAGGAACAGCGCAATTCGGAAAACTGCAGCAGAGCGTAAGCAAAAAAACATCTGGATTAATATTTTACTATATTCATATTATGCATCATACTCAATAGTTTGAATGGAGAAAACTGAAAGATAATTTGTTCATTCTTCTATACTTGTACATACAGACGTAGGAAAACTCTTAGCTTCACTTGAAGAGGATAATGATGAGCTCCTCTGTGCCACTGTGGGAGTCCTCATGAACATCATTGTCAACACTAAAGCATGTGTGGAATTTTTTCATAGACACGGCATTGACCTGTAAGATTTTATCTGAACACTTTTTTTCTCAATTAAAAGTAAACAAAAATGAAATGATACTGAATTTTAAAATATTAATCCATAGGCTTCTTCATTTGATGAGAGAAAAGAATGACGTGGGACTGAATTTAATGATTTGCCAGTTCATTTGGAATGTCCAAATTTCTTGTGAGAAAAATGTAGTGATGGCAGTGGACGAGGAGGACGAAGAAGAGGAAGAAAAAGTTAATTCTTTAGATTCCTCAACATCATCATCCCCCATCACTATCATTAATAGAGAAAAAAGATTAGAAGTTCAAAATTTGCTACGACGAAAACTGGACTCGATTAGCCAAATGACCCAGTCAGATGAATTCCCCTTTTTAGACCTCATACATGAATTTCAGTCGTTAGCTGAAAGATTATACACTAAACTAGGAGAGAGTGAATAAGATAATCATATTAAATAATACTATCATTGTATTCCTATATACATGTAATGTTATTATTTTTTGTTTATTCAATTGGATTCTGCAGAATATTAGCATTATTAAGTAGTTACTTAATAAAAAAAACTGTATTTTATCTAACTGTATCTTGTGGACACATGTTGAAGATTTTTGGGAATACTACTACAGAAGAAGATTTCGGCAAGGATCTGAACAAGATAACGTTTATTACAAAAAAAACAAAATTGATATTATAAGCGTTTATTCTCTCTCTGCTGAGAGTCCTTATTCTGAGACCTAATTTGGTCACTCATGATGAACAATATAATGTGTACCTCTACTGAAGACTTGTATACGTAATGTGTAAGTCACATAATTAATTAATTATAGGAAGACAAAACAAATCCAAATATGTCCACAAATAATACCCGTTCATTGATTCAACTTGGAAAATTTGACAGTCAATCTCTGGCCGAGTTAACGACCAACTGAGACTAAATAAACTGTTGTTATATTTGATTTTATTATAACAGCTACATCACACTGTAAACTATGATGATTCATCATTGATGAAAACTACTAAAAAAATAAAAGAATATAGAATCTACCAACATCTATAGAAATCTTATTCACGACTACTACCATTATGTTATAATCTTAATATCATGGTCAAAAATATTATTATCTGGTAATTCAATGATAACAAAATCACAATAATCTTTGGTTTCTGTTTTGGCTCAACATTTTGGCAAAATTTCAGGTCAAGTTTTAACTAACCATTTGGTACTTATCTATATTATATGAGTTAAAACTAACTTGCGACTAGAAATTCGACTAGATAGAACTATAAATGGCGATAATCATCAGTCACTAAAATCGTGTCGTTCGGATTCCATGGATAACATTGTAGCTTCAGTTAAAAGACCTAAATCCGAAAGTTCAGGTCCAGCTGGAAAGTTTTTCGAAACATTGTTATTAATTTAGAATAGTGTCAGTAATCCGAAATAATTTTCAGCAGAATTTAGTTTACTTAATAATAATCAACAATATTAACGCTAAACGAAAAATTAATTATTATACCTTTAAGAGTAAGTAATTTGAAAAACATGTCGAGTGCAGAAGGAGGTGAGGAAATTTTTGCAGAAACATCTGGACCTGAGACATACAACGACATAAAATAAAAATTATGATATAAACATTTTAGTTACGAAGAACATTTTAAAAAGGAAAGGACAAAACAATTGCCAGAAAAATGGTACTGAAAAATAGTACACTTCTCACCTTTCTTCTTGCGGTTAATGATGAAAGCTGATTTGTTACGCATCTGAGAAACAACAACCCCACTGAGCAAGTCACTGGCATGTTGCCGTGCCCGAATACAAATAGCTTTCGGGTGAGACCATCCACTTAAAAAATAAGAGGAAATATCAATGATTATATAGCCCAAATTATCTCGATTTTCCTCTTATTTACGCTCAAGTACTATTGGATACCTTAGTACACGACAAGCCCTGGACCTAGGAAGCAGGGAAATTAAATGAAGTTTTTTCCCAACACTATCTTCATCCGCGTCGTTCAAATCTGCCATAATCAACTTGACCTATCAAATTGCAAACACATATTACTAAAATGTCAGCAATTATTAATAATTAAAAGATTAGAAAAATTGTAATACTGACCAGATCAATTTGTAAGTCAAAAGTCCCTGACCTGACGTGCCAATAGAATTGATCGAAAGGTACGACACGGTAGCCCAGATATGCAAAGAATGGAGCAAAGCCTTTTGGAATGGCAAAAAAACAAATAATAACAAAAATCAGCAAAAGTGTTTTACCAATAATTACATGACATTAGTTCATTAAATATTTACCTTGTGGGGCTGGACAGGCTAATTCACCGACGGCCAACGAGTAATGCTCAAATAACATAAAAAGCTTCAATTTTGTTTCCCAGTCTAATGTATCGCTGTAGAATTAAGCATAACACAATCTCTTGTTAATTGTACTTTATTTCAATATGGAGCTTCACAAGTAAAACATGTTGAACAAAACATTATCCATAATACAAATTAATGACAGTTGAAAAATAACCAAGAAAAAGGTTGTTAGTTGAGAAAACATGAGGGTACTTTACATGTACATTTGATAAATGAACTGAAGCTAGTTATAATGACAGACTTTTTAAGTAGAATAAGCAAAAGTAAAATCATAGTAAGTCACCAAGAGAATCAGAAAATAATAGCAACAAATAAAAAATACACAAGATATAGCATAAATACAAAGAGAGAGTGAGAGTAAAAGAGTGAAAGTACATGAAGCGAAATCCCTTGTCCCAATTTTTTGTGGGTTGAAGTTCCACCGTCACGCAGATCAAGTGGCACAAGAGGCGGGCAGTGTCAACCAAAGCATTCAGCTAAAAAAGCATTCAACTCAAAGTGTAGATAATTGATCTAGTTACTTTTCGTAATACACAAACTGTGATGTCGTAGGGTGTATAGAAAAGAAATGTTCGAGAGTTTGGGATAGTTTAAAAAGGTGAAGCAGCTTTATTATAATCAAATATTACTACGGCTCATGTTATAACAGAGACCATAGTTTTAATAATTAATCGGTCTTCGTGTTTAATTTCAAGATGTTTAACAAGTGAACTTTCAGATTTGAAGTAGTCTGTAATACAGTATGGACAAGTAAAATCTAGAGTACCTGTTGAGATCTCATGTGTTCTAGATTTTCTTGAATGATTTTCTGTCGTGGCTCTCCTGCTAACCATCTCTTTTTTGCACATTAGCAATGTGGTCTAAAACGTCTTTATCAGACTCAAACCCACTTTCTGGACAATCGGGGCATTTCAAATTCATTTTAACATTTTCATTTGGGTGTACAGTAGAAATATGATCGTACACTTTAACAAAACCATCTTCGTTACATGAAGGACACGTTAAATTAAGTGGTTCACTAGATATTTCATGTAATTTTAATTACAAACGGCCTGGATTCATGTTTCCTAACTTACTTGTTGAACTAGAAATACCCATAGTACAGTAAGTTGTGTTACGACCGTAAGTATCAGTGGCTGAACCTGATGTTTTGATCAAATAATTCTCGTTCACGTGAAGAAGGGCGGTATTCTGTCCGTAGGTCAATTCTGGGTCAAAAGTTGACACGAGAGGATACATCCTGTGGAAGTAAGCACATATATTCTTCATCCCTCCGATAGAGCTGAAATGATTGTACCAGTCTGTGTAATAAAATATGAAGATACAAATGTTAATAAAAGCATCAATCCAGATAATAACAAACAGTATTAACAATGTTAAATGACGTACTATGTTGTTGTTTGCCAAGAGTGAATTATTGTGTGTACGATAGCCGCCGTAGATGTGGATATGTTGTGGTCGCCCCAAAATATTTCAGAAATCGATGTAGAAGACAAGTTGAGAAATACAGCACGAATACAGAAAGACACTCAACATCTTGGATGAGTAGCCGATATTTGATTCCTGTTCTTTCATTTGTAAATTCCAAGTACTGCAGCTGAAGTTGAGTGGGAAAAAACAAACAGCTTTGTGTTGGGCATCTGGTAAAATGAGAGTCTTCATTTTCTCTTGTTAGTTTCCATTGGACAGTAGCTGAAGTTAAATTTTTATTTGCAAATTGGGGTTTTTCTAGGAGTTCCAATTTTAAAGCCAGTTTCAGATTTGAAAAATTTTCTTCCTTTATGTTGTTATTGTGTGAAGGTGTTTGGTGTTTTTTCTTTTGGAAAGGTGTCAATGTTAGGGCTCTCCCAATCAACAGAATACTACTCTGACATGGGACACATCTTCCATCAGGGGGGCCCATCAGTTCTCCAAAATGTCGAATGACTCCGCAAGGACGAATGAACGAAGGACAAGAGGTGACCTCATATTTGGCTCTCACCCCATTCTTCTTACAGGAACAGAGACTCCCACAAAATTCCAACAATTGTTTAAATTCGTCAGTCTGACGATTGAGATCAATTTCTTCCCAGTTGACTGTTGCAGCTGGTAATGATGTACTAGGAACTTCTTCAAGATTAGGAGACGGGGGTGGAGTATCAACAATTACAGTCTTTTTCCTCTTAATAGGTACATGGGATTCTAGAAGCAAACTAGGTAGAGAGTGTTTTTGTGGAGAGGAGGATGAGGAACACTGAGAAGTAATAGTAGGACTAGGCACATTTTCAGTTAAAGACACATCCAAACATCGACTAGTTTTGACATTCGACTCGGACTGACCATCCTACACAAATAATAAATAATGACATAGTAAGTAATAGAACGGCAATAAACAATTTGAAAAAAAATTACTAACAGAGTTTAGTATTAACCCCTTCGAAGCGTACAAAGACATGTAGGGACAGGACCCATAGCCGGTAGCGAGCTACATAAACAGACACTGCCTGCACATACTAGTTTCCTTGCTGTGAAGGGCTCCAGCCTACATCATACACACACACAAAACCTTTCCTTTTATTTTCCCTTCGTTTCCTCTACTCGGAAATTTGTACAAGTCAAAGCCAATTAATTCTACTTCAAAGGAGGGAGTTTCATTTTGTGATTACTGTCATCATACTTATTTGAAGAGGACATGAGTTTTCCACAATGATAAACGTAGAAAGTATAAAAACTGTCCAATATAAAAAAATTAAATTACCTGACTCATTATTCAATAGAGGCAATTGATAATAGTAATTGCAGAATTTTAATATTAAAAAACCCCAAATATCTAATTGCGAGATAGTATATGCTCTGACCAGAGTCAAACAAAATATGAGAATGCGAAATATTTCTTTTTTCTACAATGTTGAAAATTGAACCCATTCGTAGTCAGTCCATTCATTAGTCCCTTGGAAATAATGAGGTTGGATTTTTATAAAAAAATTAATTTGTGTGTAACTTATGGAAAATTGAACTCATTCATATTCCATTCGAGAATAAGTGTGAACTTTTCATAAAAATAGCTTATGTGTGTGTAATGTAAGGAGGTGCAATGAAGGAACGTTCGTCCCGACAAAAAAGCCGCATTTATGAACACATTATATACATAGCACAAGACAGTCTTGTGATCAGGCTGTGAGTGCCCCTTCAAAAATACAAGACATTAATTAGTCCCTTGGAAATAATGAGGTTGGATTTTTATAAAAAATTAATTTGTGTGTAACTTATGGAAAATTGAACTCATTCATATTCCATTCGAGAATAAGTGTGAACTTTTCATAAAAATAGCTTTATGTGTGTGCAGTGTAAGGAGGTGCAATGAGGAAACGTTCGTCCCGACAAAAAAGCCGCATTTATGAACACATTATATACATAGCACAAGACAGTCTTGTGATCAGGCCCTGAGTGCCCTTTCTAAATCACAAGACTGTCTTGTGATCCGGCTGTGAGTGCCCCTTCAAAAACACAAGACATTCATGTGATCCGGCTACGAACGTCCTTTCTAAATCACAAGACTGTCTTGTGATCAGGCTCGAAGGGGATAAATAGCATTGGTAGTACCTTTTCCCTTGTAAATGCTTTTTGATTTTATGAATTTCGGGAGGGCTAAACACATCAGTCTCTTCGAGGACATTGATGACATGATCAGCCTGATCCAGATTACGAACATGCAGGACAGCTGTGAAGGCTGAAGTCATTTCCATCTCTTCTAATACTTGTCTACAAAAAAAATTTCATACATGGACAAAATGTTAATTTATTGACGACTAAAAATTTTTTAGTAATAATTGCCTAATATATTAAGAAGGAGAATAATAAATTAATACCTTCTAGATGATGTAGCCAAAATAAGAAGCTTCTTTCCTTTTGGTGGTTGTTTTTTCAGGAGGACGAGAATGGCTTGAAGTGTCAGGTTGGAGTAACGAGGCCCAATGGGTCCATAGTCCAATAGTCGTTCAATATTGTCCACGAGGATACAACTTAATGGAGATTTGTAAGCATCATCAAATACCTACAACAAAGAAGAACAATTGTCAATTATTATTATTAAATGCTGACAGAAAATAAAATCGAAGATAGTATGATAAACGATGCAAGATGCTGAAAAACGTTTCCCGATAAATAAATAGTGTTAATCACTGTACCTTACGAATTTGAAGACATTTGGCAGATTCTGAAAAACCCACGGTATCTTCGGGACTGATAACTTTGACGAAAGGAAAATCAGATGTCTTTGCAAGGTGGGCTGTAAATAAAAGACACTGTATAATTTAAACTTAGCACTACTCAAAGAATTAAAAGCAACTCAAATTTCATATTTATTGACAAATTGATTCACGTCAAAACAGTAATAATAAAATAGTACCGGCAAGAGCAGTTTTCCCCGAATTCGGAGCACCTGCGAAAAGGACACTCACAAGACCAGAGCTAGCAGGATTTCGAGCCTTCACAGAGTTTGTAAAAATTATTATTATCATGTACATAAGTTGGTAAAAATAAGTACACAATAAATAAAACCTGGACTGACCTGTTGTATTAAAAGAGTTGCGTCTTCTAGTATACGGGAAATTGGAGAACCCCAATTTTTGATTCCCCGACCAATGTAGTGATCGAGAACTTCTTCGCTAGTCCCGAATGCTGGTTTTATGTCATTTTCAAGAGCATTTAAAAAATCAGAGCGTGTGATTTTTAATTTCTCCATTGCGTTCGAATCAACTTCTACCTGTAATAGTGAAATAAAAATATTGAAACTTGTTATTGGCCATTACTTGCAATGTCAAAATTTTGAAAATTATTTATTTACCTTAGATGAAGCTTTAATAAGACGGTTCATAGCCGTGGATTGTGCTGCACGAACTGTCCCCTCCAGTTCAGCTCCACTAAAATTCTTGGTCAACATGGCCAATTCCTTCAATTTATACACGAATCAAAAACGAGTAAAAATAACAAAACATTAAAAATCATATTGCAAGTAATTTGTATACTTTACGTTGAACATACTTTGAGATTGACATCCTCATCCATCTTTCCATGTTCCTTCATGAGTGCAGTATGAATTACCAAAATGTCAAACCTCCCCTTCTCATCGGGTAAACTAATTTCCATTTGAACCTACACAAACAATTATACATAATTTACAACCCTGATCAATATACATACGTAAGTATAAAATTATATAATACTGATTGAACCTCAAGACGACCAGGTCGGAGTAGAGCCTCATCAATCATATCTTTCCTATTAGTCATTCCAATAACAAGAATATTATTCAACTGGTTGACCCCATCAATTTTGGAGAGGAGCTGATTGACAACGGTGTCATGTACTCCAGAAGCTCCACCGACAGACCCTCTCTGCTTACATATCGCATCAATCTCATCAAAAATAATTATGTGGAGTCCAGAGTTGGGTCCCAGCTGTCACAATCAGTAAGAAAACAACACACAAATTGTTACTCTATCATATCATGAATCGGAGCATACAAAATGAATTCATCAAACTGTTACCTTTTTCTCTTCATCTTCCGCTTCTGCAAAGAGTTGACGAATATTAGCTTCAGACTGTCCCACATATTTGTCTAGAATCTCGGGTCCATTAACAATCTTGGGTTCTCGTCCATTCAACATTTTCCCAATTTGTCTCGCCATGAGAGTCTTTCCCGTTCCGGGTGGACCATGCAAAAGAATACCCTTGACATGCTTACACCCCAACTGCTCCACAAGTTCTTGAGGGAATACTCGGGAGGCAAAAGCTCTTCTAAAAATAGCCGAAAACTCATTGTCCAGACCTCCTATGCCCATTTTCTGAATTTTCAAAAGATTTCAATATAGAAAATGTATAAATACTCGTATAAAAGTGAAATGTTAAAATTTTGGATTGACATGGGAATTGTCTAACTAAAAAGTACCTTGAAATCCCAACTTGGATTAATTAACGGCGCCTGACCTGTAAACACTTTGTGTCCTCCTGACAAAATCAGAGAAGAACTCTCAGCTTTCTCAAAGGTGACTTTTGTGTTGGGTGTGAAAAGACCCACACTCCCTTTAGTAATCTTCACATTCCCGTCCACCTTCAACGTCGTCACATTGGACACTTCAAGTTGTTTCACAGTGAGGACAAGTAGGTATTTTCTATCATCTCGAAAACTAAAGGTGAGAAGCATCCCAACTTGAAAAGCTTGTCCAGTAAATTGTGATTTAAAAGACTCGGCCATCTCATCTGTATTGAACTTGTCAGCCGTCGTTGACTTTTTGAGGAAAAAATCTGCCTGGAGAACTATTGAAGAAAGGCATTGTGTGGACAAGTCAAATTCAAACGGGGATACAACATACTCTTGACCTAGAGAAGCGACTGTAAATTTCCTCTGGGTCACAGACAAACCGACTGTTCCTCTTTGGACATCCGAACTTGGATAGACGGAAAAAATGCTTGCTCCCGAACTCAGGCCGACTGGATTTAATGTTATATGAGGAAATGACTTGGACGGCTGACGTACGGCTGGAACATCATCTGGATTGAGAATCACTCGATTTGTAAAGGTAAGGTCTTCCGATGGACATTTCACAACAACTACCTTCACCATGTCTTTATTCTGTTTCACATTTTAAAATCATCAATTTATCAATTTATTTTATGAAAAGATTGTAACTACAATATCTTTGTCAAATATCTACTTACCATTATAACGTTGTGATTTTCGAAGAGTCTACAAGATTAGGTTGTAATAAAATTCTGAGTCAATCTCCGTGATGAATTTCTAAGCAAAGCACCTGTTGAGCTATTTGTGTGTGTGTGAATCAATTTAAATAAACTTCAGTAATATAAATAACTCCTATTACACGCTTATTTAAATGTGGAATAAATGACAAGTTTATGAGGGGAGGGTGTAAATTGTGTTATATAATTAGCCTATGCAAAAAATAATAAATAAAAAGTTTTTGACACGTCTGGGCCCCACATGAGGTAGATTTAGATAGAGAGGTGACTTGCCCATATGTATATAACCCAAACGACGCTAGTGTCGTCTATGTCGAGAAGTGCGAACTACGTCGACCCTCAATGTTGTCAAACGAGACCTCACTATATCCATCTACCTCGAGCAT